>QRFJ01000090.1:886181-936650 GCA_006176705.1 Cocos nucifera | reverse complement strand
AAGGAGGCGGAACGAAGTTCGGCCGCATCCACGACTTTCATGGTGCAAGCGTGGCCGAACTTCCCTCGAAGCTCATCATCAAGGAAGCTCCGACAAAGGGGCATGAAGTTCTTCCATGAAAGGTTTTGTGGAAAAGTGGAATGAAGTTCGATGCAAGCGAGGCCAAACTCCCCCTCGAGCTCGTCATCGAGGAAGCTCCGATAGAGGGGCATGAACTTCTTCCGCAGAAGATTTCACAAGGAGGTGGAACGAAGTTCGGCCGCATCCACGACCTCCCCAGTGCAAGCAAGGTCGAACTTTCCCCTCGAGCTAGCCATCAAGAAGGCCCCGATAAAGGGCATGAAGTTCTTCCGCAGGTTTCACAAGAGGATGGAATGAAGTTCGGCCGCATCCACGACCTCCCCAGCGCAAGCAAGGCCCAAACTTTTCGAGCTCGCCACCAAGGAAGCTCCGACAGAAGGGTGCGAAGAAGTCCTCCTTACGAAAGGTTCCTCGACTGTGCCCCCCACAATGCTCCTCGAACTCAAATTCTCATGGAAGTTAAGAACTGGCTACCAAGACCAGAAGGATTACGACCTCTCCCAGGCATGCACGATCGAAGCAAGTAATGCCTCTACCATTGCGACCACGGTCACGATACTGAGGAATACATTCAGCTCCGAGATGAAATTGAGGAGCTCATCGAAAAGGGATGGCTGGGTAAATTCCTCCGACGCCAGTCTGAAGTAGGAGAAGATCGGCCAAGGGCACTGCCGTAGCCAAAAATGACAAGAAGGATCGGTCGCCTCACGGCGTCATCAACGTTACCCTTGGGAGGAGCTTGGTGCATCGGATGATTCGTCGTCTTCCAGCGACAAAGCTAATAGAAGCTTGCTCTAAATTGAGAAGGCCAGCATGAGATAGAGGAGGTCGTCCGGCCTGGGCCTTGTTATCCAAGGGAACCCAAAGGAACAATGCCCCTACGACCCTGAAATGGGGATGTGCTGCTCGTAACTTTTTCTTAGTAAAATTCTTCTCCTTCAATTATATTGTTACTAGGTGCAAAAACTCTATGATGATAGAAAAGAAGCAGTCAATAGTTGCCATGTTAGGAACAAAAGGAGAACCTCATCCTAGCACGTGCAGGTCAAAGACCTTCAACCTCGGCTGTAGGAGATAAGATCTCCTTTGAGGGTCCGAAATAACCTCGACTGTAGGAGATAAGATCTCCCTCGATGCAAACTCGGTTGCAGGAGATAAGATCTCCTCCGAGCACCCGCATCAACCTCGACTGCAGGAGATAAGATCTCTCTCAAGGCAACCTCAGCTGCAGGAGATAAGATCTCTCCCAAGGGTTCGGGATAACTGCAGGAGATAAGATCTTTCCCGCAAACTCGACTGTAGGAGATAAGATCTCAACTCGACTGCAGGAGATAAGATCTCTCCCAGGCAACCTCGACTGCAGGAGATAAGATCTCCCCGAGGGTCCGGACAACTTCGCAGCAGGAGATAAGATCTTCCCCGAGGCAAACTCGACTGCAGGAGATAAGATCTCCCCTTGAGCACCCGCATCAACCTCGGCTGTAGGAGATAAGATCTCTCCTGAGGGTCCGGGACAACTTCGACAGCAGGAGATAAGATCTCCTCCGAGGCAAACTCGACTGCAGGAGATAAGATCTCCCCCGAGCAACCTGCATCAACCTCGGCTATAGGAGATAAGATCTTCTCCCTCCGAGGCAATCTCGGTTTAGGAGATAAGATCTCCCTCGAGGTAAACTCGGCTAAGAGATAAGATCTCCCCCGAGCACCCGCATCAATCTCGATTGTAGGAGATAAGATCCCCCGAGGGTAACCTCGGCTACAGGAGATAAGATCTCCCCCGAGGATCTGGGCCAACTTCGATGGTAGGAGATAAGATCTCCTCCGAGGCAAAATTCGGCTGCAGGAGATAAGATCTCCCCCGAGCGTCTGCGTCAATCTTGACTGCAGGAGATAAGATCTCCTCCGAGGCAACCTCGGTTGCAGAAGATAAGATCTCCCCCAAGGGTCCGGGATAACTTTGACAGTAAGAGATAAGATCTCCCCCAAGGCAACCTCGACTGTAGAAGATAAGATCTCCTCCGAACGTTCGCATCAATCTCGGCTGTAGGAGATAAGATCTCCTTCGAGGTTTCGGGATAACTTCGACAGTAGGAGATAAGATCTCCTCCGAGGCAACCTCGACTGCAGGAGATAAGATCTCCCCCGAGGGTCTGGGCCAACTTCGATCGTAGGAGATAAGATCTCCTCCGAGGCAAACTCATTGCAGGAGATAAGATCTTCCTCGAGCGCTTGCACCAACTTCGACAGCAGGAGATGAGATCTCCTCCGAAGCAAACTCGACTACAGAAGATAAGATCTCCTCCGAGCGCCCGCATCAACCTTGACTGTAAGAGATAAGATCTCTCCCGAGCGTCCGAGCCAATCTCAGCCAAAGAAAAGATCGGAGCCAATCTCGACCAGAGAGAAGATCGGAGATGACCTCGGCCAGAGAAGATCTCTCCCGAGCATCCGTATTAACCTCAGCCGCAGGAGAGGAGATCTCCCCTGAGTCAGTCTCGACTGCTGAAGACAATATCGCCCTCCGAAGGAGCTCAACCCCCGACCTCGACTGCATGAGACGAGATCTACTTCAACCTCGACTGGAGATGAGATCTCTCCCGGGCTTCAATTTCAATATCAATTTTAGCTGGAGATGAGATCTTCTTCGAGCTTCGATCTGAACCAGCAGAAGCCCAGAAGAGGACTTCGGCAGTCGCCTTTTTTTTGCACTCCCATCCTTCAAGTTTCGAACTCGGGAGTAGGAGGACTATTATTGGAGATAAATCCCGCTCCTGCCGAAGTTCGGTAAGTCAGTAGCCATAGAAAAGCTTCAGCGGATGGATTTTAGCCGTACCCCTTCAACCGATTGAACTCCTCAGCGGTCGAGCTTCTTCGGACTCTCAGTGGTCGGACCGAACCCCCTCAGTCGATCGAACTCCTCAGCGGCCATCCTTCGATCGAACTCCTTAGCAGCCGAGCTCCTTCAGACTCTGAACGGTCGAACCGAACCTCCTCAGTCGGCCGAACTTCTCAGCGATCGTTCTCCGATCGAACTCCTCAGAGGTCATCCCCCGACCGAACTCCTCAACGGCTGTCCCCCGACCGAACTCCTCAACGGCCGTCCCTCGATTGAACTCCTCAGTAGTTGTCCCTCGGTCGAACTTTTCGACGGCTGAGCTCCTCAGCAGCCGCACTCCTTCCGAGCTCCTTCGGCTATTGTTTCTTTCGGGCGACCCTCTTCAGCCATGTTTCCTTTGGGAGTTTGAACTTCTCCAAAATGGGTACACGTCAAAGCTCTTCACTCGACCCCGAACAACTCAATATCAAGACAACTGCGGTCATCACCATCAGTCTGCCATAAGCGATAACGATCCGCTACCAGGTGGTGATGGCTGTCACCATCAACTCATTGCAGACGGCGCTGCAGATGGCATCTTCCTCTAAGACTGACTTTGTCGGGCCTCGAGCAGCTTGCTAGCACGCGGCTACAGTTGTCACCATCAAGTTCTATCTATAAAAAGAACCCTCTAGATACGCTAACTCTAATCTCTCTGATCTCTAAGCTCTGTGGGACTCATTCTCGAGCACTCCATTCCTATTGGCCAGAGTTGACTTGATCGTCGGAGGGTCCTACCGGAGCCACCCCCACTGGCTCTGGATGGGACTTTATTTTGTAGGTCTCCGACGGTGACCTCGTTCACCTCCGCTCTAACTGATTCCGACGATGACCAGATTCTACGTCAACACCCCCCTCCAGGTATACGTTAATTGCATGTAGGCTTGGAGCTTATACGAAAGCCATCAAGAAGCATATATTACACAAAGCAGACATGCAATAAGAACTCCTTTAAGTTTTATCTGCAAAAACCAAGGACAATTAATTTGTCTAAAAAATTATTTTAGCAAGCTTATCCAAATAAAAAGAAATGTCGGATTATTATCAGATAACAATATTAATCTACAAGCTTATTTTTTTAAGACACAACCAAAACCCTTTGCTACATAATTTTTTCAGTGTAAGATTACGTCCTCTTTCTCCCGCCCAGGATCTACGGCATGGTTCGTTGTCTCTTGCACACCAATTCGTATGTTTGAACGTTGGCATTTTGAGTTCGAGACAGAGAGCAAGAAGGAATACACCACCCTCTACCCCATCTCTGCCATTCTTTCGCTTCCCTTTTGTTGGTGCAGAAATTGGTTGTCGCCAGATCCAACTGGAGCGGAGGAGGACGAGGTCACCGTCGGAGATCTGTAAAATAAAATTCCATCCGGAGTCGATGGTGGTGGCTTCGGCAGGATCCTCCGATGGTCAAGTCAGCTCTTCTGATCAACAGATATGGAGTGCTTTGAAATGAGTTCGACAGAGTTTAGAGGAGGAGAAGAGAGCTTAGAGCTTAGAGTTAGCATATCTGAAGGATCTTTTTTATAGGCGGAGCTTGATAGTAATAGCTGCAGCTGTCTGATAGGCTGAGCATCGAACTAGACTTCGACAGGAGCGGAGTTTATTCCCAACAATAGTCCCTCCACTTCTGAGTTCGAAACTCGAAGGAAGGGAGTGCAGAAAAGGCGACTGCCGAAGTTCTCTTCTGAACTCCATGCTGATTCAAGTCAAAGCTCGAGGGAGATCTCTTCTCCAGCTAAAGTTGATGTTGAAGTTGAAGCCCGGGGAAGATCTCATCTCCAGCCGAGGTTGAAGTAGGTCTCAACTCCTGCGGTTGAGGTCGGAGGTTGAGCTCCTTGGGGGCGATATTGTCTCCAGCAGCCGAGGCTGACTTGAGGGAGATCTCCTCTCCTACAATCGAGGTTAATATGGGTGCTCGAGAGAGATCTGATCTCTGACCGAGATTGATGCGGTCGCTCGGAAGAGATCTCATCTCTGGACGAGGTTGGCTCGATTGCTCGAAAGAGATCTTATCTCTGGCCGAGGTTGTCACGGTCACTCGGAAGAGATCTCATCTCTAGCTGAAGTTGGCTCGGACGCTTGGGAGAGATCTTATCTCTAGTCGAGGTTGGCTCGGACCCTCAAGAAAGATCTTATCTCCTGCAGCCGAGGTCGATGCGGGCGCTCGGGGGAGATCTTATCATCTACGGCTGAGGTGGATGTGGATGCTCGAGGAAGATCTTATCTCTTACAGCCGAGATTGGTCTGGATGCTCGGGGGAGATCTTATCTCCTACAGCCGAGGTTGCCTCGGAGGAGATCTTATCTCTAGCAGCCAAGGTTAGCCCGGTCGCTCGGAGGAGATCTTATCTTCTACAGCCGAGGTTGCCCTGAGAGAGATCTTATCTCCTACGGTTGAGGTTGATGTGGGCGCTCAGGGGAGATCTTATCTCCTACAGTCGAGATTGGTCCGGACGCTCGGAGGAGATTTTATCTCCTACAGTCGAGGTTGCCTCGGAGGAGATCTTATCTCCTACGGTCGAGATTGATGCGAATGCTCGGGGGGGATCTTATCTACTAACAACCGAGGTTGCCTCAGGAGTGATCTTTATCTCCTACAGCCGAGGTTGGCCTGAACACTCAGGGGAGATCTTATCTCCTATAGCCGAGGTTGCCTCGGGGGAGAACTTATCTCCTACAGCTGAGGTTGGTCCGGATGCTCGGGGGAGATCTTATCTCCTACAGCTGAGTTGATGCCTCAGAAGAGATCTTATCTCCTACAGCCGAGATTGATGCGGACGCTCGGTAGGAGATCTTATCTCCTACAGTCGAGGTTGCCTCGGACCCTCAGGAGATCTTATCTCCTACAGTCGAGATTGATGCGAACGCTTGTGGAAGATCTTATCTCCTGCAGCCGAGATTGCCGTCGGGGGAGATCTTATCTCCTGTAGTTGAGATTGGCCCGGACGCTCGGAGGGAGATCTTATCTTCTCCAGTCGAGGTTGATACGGACGCTCGGGGGAGATCTTATCTCCAGCAGCTGAGGTTGTCCCAGACGCTCGGGGGAGATCTTATCTCCTGCAGTCGAGGTTGCCTCGAGGGAGATCTTATCTCCTGTGGTCGAGGTTGATACAGACGCTCAGGGAAGATCTTATCTCCTGCAGTCGAGGTTGGCCCAGACGCTCGGAGGAGATCTTATCTCCTACAGTCGAGGTTGTCTCGAGAAAGATCTTATCTTCTATGACTGAGGTTGAAGGTCTTTGACCTGCTTGTGTTAGGATGAGGTTCTTCTTCTACTCCTAACATGAAAACTATTGACTGCTTGTTCCCTGTCATCACATAGTTTTTGCACCCAGAAATAATATTATTGAAATGGAAGAATTTTATCGAAGAAAAGTTATGGGCAGCACATCCTCATTTCAGGATCGTGGGGGTGTTGTTCCTCCGAGTTCCCTCGAATAGTAAGTCACGGGCCGGACGACCTCCTCTATTTCAAGCTGGCCTTCTCAATTTGGAGCAAACTTCTCTTAGCTTTGACGCTGGAAGATGACAGCCCGCCGAAGTACCAAGCCCTGAAGATAGCATCTATGATGTCGGGAGGTGGTCGATCTTCTTATCGTTCCTCCCTCAATAGTGGTTCTAGCTTCTGGGGGGAGGACTTCTTCGCATCCTTTCGTCGGAGCTTTCTTGATGACGAGCTCAAGGAGTTCGGGCCTTGCTTGCGCTAGGAAGGTCGTGAGCACGGTCGAACTTCATTCCATCCTCCTGTGAAACCTGTGGGAGAACTTCATGCCTCTTTGTCGGGGCTTCCTCGATGACGAGCTCGAGGGAGAGTTCGACGGCCTTGCTTATGCCGAACTTCATTCTGCCTCCTGTGAAACCTTCTATGGGAGAACTTCTGCTCTTTGTTTCTCCTTCCTAAGGATGATTGGTATGCTAGGCCAAATGCTCTTCCTTAAGATCGGTTCCTGACATCTTGATGATGGATTTGCTGGTAAAGTCATCGTCGGAAGCTGTCGCATGGTCTGCATCATCTCGATGAGGCCACGAACCTGCTGGACCAGTAGGTTGAACTGCTCCGCATCTACCGCAGCTTCAGATAGAGCCTGGGTTGTCGGGTTGAAATGGGAGCAGATGGACCTAGCATGGAGGCCACCGATCGCCGAGTCAAAGTTCTCCCGAGAGGCATTTTCTCTTGGAAAAGAACTCTGGAGAAGAAGGAGGGAGATCTCTGGAGAGAGATCATCGTTGAGCAGAAAAAGGGAGCCTCAAGAATACCTCAAGAACAGAGACGACTCTCCTTCTAGCACCAAATCTGTTGGCGTAGAAACTGGTTGTCACCGGATCCAGTTGGAGCGGAGGAGGATGAGGTCATCGCCCGGGACCTATAAAATAAAGTTTCATTTAGAGTCGGTGGTGGTGGCTTCGGTAGGATCCTCCGACGGTCAAGTCAGCTCTTCTGGCCAACAGATATGGAGTGCTCTGGAATGAGTTCGGCAGAGTTTAGAGGAGGAGAGGAGAGCTTAGAGCTTAGAGTTAGCGTATCCGAAGGATTCTTTTTATAGGTGGAGCTTGATGGTGATAACTGCAGCTGCCTGATAGCGGACTGCTCGAGGTCTGACGGGGTCAGTCATGGAGGAAGGCACCGTCTGCAGCACCGTTTGCCATAGATTGATGGTGATAGCCATCACCGCCTGATAGCGGATCGCTGTCGCCTGCAGCAGACTGATAGTGATAGTTCGTCCAGATTTAATAGCCGTGGCTCTGAGAAAGCAGGAATTGATCGGTGGACTTTGGTATGTATCAATTTTAGAGGAGTTCGAACTCTTGGAGGAGTTCGACCGAGGGAAAGCTCGAAAGGAGTTCGATCGGAGGAGTGCGGAAGGAGTTCGGCTCTCGCAGGCGTCAGACTGGAGGAGTGCGGCTAAGACTCGGTCGCTAAGGAGTTTGAAAGAAGCTCGACTGCTGAGAAATTTGATCGACCGAAGGAGATGTCTGGGAGGAGTCTGACTTTGCTCATGAAGAAGTCCAGACGAAGGAGAAGCTTGGAGGACGTTCGGCTCTCACGAAAGTTTGACTGAAGCTCGACCGCTGAAAAGTTCGATCGACTGAAGGAGTTCGACTAAGATTCGTCCGCTGAAGCTCTTCCATGACTATCGATTGCATTAAGCTGAGCATCGAACTGGACTACAATAGGAGCGGGCTTTATCCCCAACACCTTCCCTCTTTTCTTTCAAACCCTAGACCTCTGCCCGGAACCCCATCCAATCCCCCCTTCCTCCCCTCCTTCCGCCTAAATTTTTCAATCCATTCGCCCTTCCCTCCGTCGCGTCCGAGTCCTTCCAAGGTCTGTCCCCTCCCTAGGAGATCCCATGCCCTAACTCGGCGGATTTCGACGATGGTTCTGGCTCGAAAACCCGCATCGAATTTGCCCCGAAATCCCCTCTTATCGCTCCACTATCCGTGTCTTGGATGGAGAAGTAGAGATTTTTCGAAAAGTTGGCACCTCGGTGGTTGTTGCTTTCGTCCGTTTGAAACTAGGGCATCATTAATAGGAGAAAGCTCGCGTATTTGCGCCTCGTTCGCCCTTGGTTCAATTGGGTTTGAAGTTCTTGGTGTGGGAGCCTCATATTTGAACTACGTCGTGTTGCATTGAAGCTTGTGGGATCTGCTCTATCGAAAGATGTGGTGAATGGCGAGCCCTCGTGCTCACAGGGAAAGTTGGAGGCTCGTGAGTGGTGGGAAGTAGGTTCTGGAGTGGGTTCGCATGGTGAATCGAGTCTTGGCGATTGGTTGTTGCGAGCGCAATGCTGCAATGGAGGTGGTTATTGTGGTGGCCTGAGCTGGGGAGCGAGGTTGGTATCCAAAGAGAGATGAAGTGGACATGAGTAGGCTGTCATTTAGGCCTCGTCCCCTCGACATCCACAAGAAGCTCCCAATCGTCAAATCCATCAAGGACTTTGAGGATGATGATGCGCCGATCGCCGCTGCCTCCACCTGCAATTCCCAGCTGCTCCGGCTTGCTGCTGATGCCGACAATGAAGTAATGTTGCTTTTCACATGACTTGTGCTTGAATTCATTTCTTGAAGTTTGGTATTGATGTTTTATTTTCCCTCATGGCATCGTAAACATAATAACGAGTGACGTAAACCCTTTATTTGAATTGTGATGGTTAACCCTGTAGTCAGCTGTGTTTATGGTGATGGAGAGCATTGTTAATGGGATACTTGTCTCTGTATTGATTGGGGTTTGATAGTATATGTGCAACGGTGTGTGGAAGTTCTGAAACATGCTAATCAGGAATGGGTTCCTTAAAGATTGGGTGTGTGAAGGGCAGGAATGATATTGGAGTGAAGCTGTTGTTTTTCTGAAGAAGAAATTCGAAAGAAGTTCGGCTCTCATAGAAGTCCGACTGCTGAAGGAGTCTGAAAGGAGTTTGGCTTCTGTAGAAGCCCGATTGGAGGAGAAATTCGAAAGAAGTTCAGCTCCCGTAGAAGTCCGACTGCTGGAGAAATTCGAAAAAAGTTCGACCGCTGGAGAAGTTCGACTGGGTTTGGAGTCCAGCTGGAGAAGTTCGACCACCGAAGGAGATCGGATGGAGTTCGGTCATTGAGGAGAGAATTCTCGATCGAAGCTCTTCCATGATTACCAGCTACATTAGGCTAAGCACCAGACTGAACTTCGACGGGAGCGAGGTTTATCCCCAATAATAGTCTTCGTACTCTCAAGTTCGAAACTCGAAGTAAGGAAGTACAAAAAAGAATGACTGTCGAAGTCCTCTTCAGGGCTTAGCATCAGCTCAGATTGAAGTTCGGGAGAGATCATATCTCCAGCCAAGATTGACATCGAAGTTGAGGCTCGGACACAATAGGATCGTTGTTGGGGCCTCTCCTCTCACCTCATCTAAACTGAACAAGGCCTTCGACTTTGCTCACGTTAGGACGAGGTTCTCCTCCTATTCCTAACGGACTGTGGGGGGCACATAAGGGCCATTGTCAGGACTTCTCTTCCATCTCATCTAAAATGAATGAGGTCTTCGACTTTGCTCATGTTAGGATGAGGTTCTCCTCCTATTTCTAACAGACTATCGGGGCACATAAGGGCCGTTGTTAGGGCTTCTCCCCTCATCTCATCTAAAATGAACGAGATCTTCGACTTTGCTCACCTTAGGATGAGGTTCTCCTCCTATTCCTAACAGACTGTGGGGGCATATAAGGACCATTGTTAGGGCCTCTCCCCCCATCTCGTCTAAAATAAATGAGATTTTCAACTTTGCTCACATTAGGACGAGGTTCTCCTCTTGTTCCTAACGGGCTATGGGGGCACATAAGGACCATTGTCAGGCTTCTCCCCCATCTCATCTAAAATGAACGAGATCTTCGATTTTGGTCATCTTAGACGAGGTTCTCCTTCTGTTCCTAATAAACTGTAGGGGCACATAAGGACCATTGTTAGGGCCTCTCCTCCCATCTCGTTTAAAATGAATGAGGTCTTCGACTTTGCTCACATTAGGATGAGGTTCTTCTCCTATTTCTAATGGGCTATGGGGGCACATAAGAGTCGTTGTCAGAGCTTCTTCCTCCATCTCATCTAAAATGAATGAGATCTTTGACTTTACTCATATTAGGATGAGGTTCTCTTTCTGTTCCTAATACAACCACTTCTAATTGCTTCTTTCTTGTCATCACATAATTTTTGTACTAAGAAACAATAATGTTGAAATGAAGGAGTTTTATTGTAGAAAAATTATTGGTAGTACATTCTCAGATTTTCTGAGTTTCAAAGTCGTGGGAGCATTGTTCCTTCGAGCTCCTTCAGACGATAAGTTTCGGACCGGACGACCTCCACCATCTCATATGGATCTTCTCAATTTAGGGCAAGCTTCTCCTGACTTTGAGGCTGAGAGATGATGACTTATCGAAGTACTAAGTCCCTCACTCTAAATATTTTACTTCTGACTTTGAAGTTATAGTACCAGACCACCTTTCATCTGTAGGCCGCCATTCGAACCTGGGCTTTCTTTCTTTTTTCTTTCAGTAGATCGAGGTTGACTCTGAGGTCCTATGAGGTGTGCTACTCGACCATGCTGATGGAAGCTTAAGTTCGATCGGGATGACTATCTCTGTTCCAAAGGCCAAGGCGAATGATGTTTCTTCAGTTGGTAGTCTTTGAGTAGTTCAATATGCCTAGAGGATATGATAGAGCTCGTCCACCCAGGCCCTCTTTGCTCTGTCGAGCCTTGTCTTGATGTCTTGTAGCAGAGTTCAGTTGGTCACTTCAGCTTTCCCATTTGCCTGTGGATGAGCTACCGATATAAAGTGATGGAAGATGTTTAGGTCTTCGTAGAATTCGGCAAACCTTGTTCCAGCGAATTATCGCCCATTATCGGTTATGAGGGTTCAGAGCAGACTGAATCGACAGACTATTGACTTTCAGACGAAATCTTGTACCTTGGCCTTAGTAATTTTGGCTAGAGGTTCAACTTCGATCCATTTGGTGAAGTAGTCGATCGCGATCAGGAGAAACTTTCGTTGTCTGGATGCCATCGAAAAAGGGCCAAGTATGCCCATTTTTCACCGTGCAAATAGCCAAGGTGCACTTAGCGGAGTAAGCTCGAAGGTCGGCCATCTTTGTATGCTCACATTCTTTTGACAGCGGTCACATTTTCTGACGTACTCTATAGAATCATGATATAAGGTCGGCCAATAGTACCCTTACCGAAGTAGCTTTTGTGATAGGAATCTAGCTCCTACATAACTTCCACAGATTTTTTCGTGCACTTTTCATAATGCGAAGTCGACTTCTGAAGGTCGGAGATATCTCAACAACGACAGCGAATATGACCTCTTATACAATCTGCCCTCGTACAAAACATATCAGAAGGCTTGATTCTTGAGTTTTTGAGCTTCTTTCGGGTTATGAGAAAGGACTCCCTCCTTGAGGTAGGCAACCAAGGGGTCGATCCAGCTTGGCTCGAGTTTTATCTGCAAAATGACCTACGATTTCTCTGAGCTTGGGCACTTCAGGATCTCAAAAAATACTTCTTTGCGCAGTTTGGCTGGAGCTGAAGTGGCCAACTTAGAGAGAAGGTCGGCTCTTATATTTTTTGCTCTTAGAATCTATCGAATGCCTAAACAGCTGAAGGCCGAAGTCAAATTTTTTACTTTTTCAAGGTATTTCATCATACTTTTCTCTCGCGCTTCATAACTGCCACTAACTTAGTCGATCACTAATTGAGAATCGCTGTAGACTTAAAGTCGATCTACTCTTAATTTTTTTATAATTTTTAATCCGATGATTAGTGCTTCATACTCGGCCCCATTATTAGTCACAGAGAATTCGAAGCGCAGCGTATACTTGACGATGACTTCCTCGGGACTGACTAAGATCAATCCCGCATCCGCTCCAGTAGAGTTGGACGAACCATCCAGGTACAGAGCCCAAAAACTTTCGAAAAGGTTGTCTGTCTCTTTAGAGAGGTTCGGTTGCGACAGCAGAGTGCCGGTCTCATTCTGCTCAAGCTCGGCATCATCGAAAATGGTACATTCTACTACAAAATCTGCTAATATTTGGGCTTTGATCGATGATCGGAATCGATAATTGATATCAAATTTCATGAGCTTGATTGCCCATTTTACGATTCTTTCGAAAGTATCCATTCGCTGAAGGAGTGTCTTTATTGATTGATATGTGAGGACCGTTATGGTGTGCCCCTACAAGTAAGGTCGGAGCCTTCTGGTAGTAATTAGAAGAAAGTAAATCGATTTTTCTAGCTTAGAATATCTGATCTCTGCATCCCTTAGGATTCGACTTATGTAGCAGACCAACTATTATATCTTCGCTTCCTCCTTGACTAGGACTGCTGCCAAGGCTGCTGGAGAGACCGCTAGGTACAAGAATAAGTTTTCTTCAGGTTCGAGCTTTGCCAGCAATGGGGATAAGCAGAGGTAGTTTTTGAGCTCTTCAAATATCCGTTGTCACTCCATCGTCCAGCAGAAATTTTTTGATTGCTTGAGAACTTGAAAGAAGGGCATGCATCATTCAACTGATCTCGAGATGAAGCAATTTATGGATGCCACTTTTCTAGTCAAGCACTGAACTTCTTTGATTGTCTTTGGAGCGGTCATCTCTTGAATGGCTCGAATTTTCTCAAAATTTGCTTCAATCCCGTGCATCGATACCATAAATCCCAGAAACTTTCTAGAGGTCACACCAAAGGCACACTTGATCGGGTTCAGCTTCATCTTATGCTTTATGAGTGCACTAAAAATCTCTTCAAGGTTGGCAAGGTGGTTTATAGAAGCTCGACTTTTAACGAGCATGTCATCCACATACACTTTCGTATTACAGTCGATCTGCTTCTTGAAGATTTGTTGATCAGGCATTGGTACGTTACCCCTGCATTCTTAAGCCCAAAGGACAAAACCCTACAACAGTAAAGACCACGGTCAGTAACAAAAGCAGTTTTCTCCTCATTCTTTGGTGCCATCCGTATTTGATTATAGTCGAAGAAGGCATCCATGAAGGTGAGGAGCTCATGGCTTGAGGTTGCATCTACCAGTTGATCAATCCTGGAAAGAGGATAGCTATCTTTTAGATAGAATTTGTTCAATTTTTTAAAGTCTATACATATTCTCTACTTGTTGTTTATCTTTTTGATGAGGACCATATTTGAGACCCAGATCGAATAGTTGACTTTTCGAATGAACCCAGCTTTGAAGAGCTTGCCTATTTCTTCCATAATTGCTTTTTACCTCTCCGGGGCATGGTTACGTAGTTTCTCTTTTATCGATTGATACTTTGAATCAATGGCCAACCGATGTTCCACAACTTTGGTATTAATTCCTGGCATATCCGCTGGGGCCCAGATGAAGACATCCGTATTCTTCCTGAGGAAGGTGATGAGTTATCTCCGAACCTCATCCCCCAAGTTGGAGCTGATTTGTACAGCGTGCTCCGCATTTCTATCATTCAAGGGTACAGATACGAGGTCCTCCATAGGCTTGTCCCACTTCTCGATAAGGTTATCGCGGACATCCAGCCCATCAACAGGATAAGGATCAGACTATTTTTTCTTATGCAGGGTAATTGAGTAGCAGTGCCTTATCAGAGCTTGATCTTCTCTGACCTCTTCGATCCTATAACTCATCGAAAACTTGATTTTCAAATAATAAGTTGATACCACTATCCGAAGTATATTTAGAATAGATCGACCAAGAATAGTATTATAGGCGGATGAAGTCCTTACGACTAAAAAGTTGACCTATGCCTTAGTCAGTTTCAGGCATTGCCCGCGGTCATGGCCAAAGTTATTATGTCCTCAATTGGTATGGCATCGTCAGTGAAATCTATCAACGAAAAGTTCATAGGTCCCAAGTGGTTATTGAGTAAGGATATTTTCGAGAAGGCATCATAAAATAATACGTTAGTCGAGCTTTCATTATCTACTAAAATACGTCGTACATTATAATCGATAATATTTAAAGAGATTATAACCGCATCATTATGGGAGAATTGGATCCCCTGAGCGTCAGCCTCAATGAAGATTATGGGTTCTTCAGTCCTTCGTCTCTTCACCGATCCCTCGGATCTGCTGGTCTTTTCTTACCGAAGTCCCTCCGAGATTATGTTGATGATACCGAGAGACAGTCGATCTTGTTGATCCTCCTCCTTTGGTGGCTTAAGCTGTGGCAATGCCCTCGGTCGATCTTCCGCCCTTCAGGCCGTCGCCGTAGGAATCGACCTAACCTGCCTTGCCTGATTAGCTTCTCGATCTCATCTTGGAGTTGGATACACTCTTCAGTATCGTGATCATGATCACGATAATAAAGGCAGAACTTGTTAGGATTGTGCTTGCTGGGATGAGAGCGCATACTTTTTGATCTCGACAGTTGCTACCTAATTTCCATCAGCACTTAAATTTTTGGAGCATTGAGGGGGGCATAGTTATGAAATCTTCGTTGGGGAGAACTTCACTGTGCCCTTCTATCCAGGCTTCCCTGCCTCCAAGCTCGGAGGGAAGTTCGGACTTGCTTTCGCTCAGAGAAAGTTTGGAAGCGTGACCTAGCTTCGCTCGACTTTCCTTCCTCAGTGGATTCGTCCGGCTTGTCGATTCATCACTTACCAAAGACTTCATCGTTCCTGACCTTGAAGGCCTCTTCAGTTCGAGCGTAACCTTCAGCTCAAGCTAGCAGATCGACAAAGTCCCTAGGGTACTTCTTCTCTAGGAAGAATAGCAAATCATTCTTATGGAGGTCGCCCTTGAGTGCGGCCATTGCAACTGATTGATCCAGATTCTGGACCTTCAATGCAGCGGCATTAAATCGGATGACATATTTTCGGATGGATTCTTTCTTCTTCTGCTTGATGTTCATCAGAGAATTTGAACCTCAACGCGGACGTCGGCTGCTAACGAAATGAGCCATGAACTGATAGCTCATCTGATAAAAAAAAAAATGATATCCGACTTAAGTGCCAAGTACCAATTTTTGACTGCTCCCTTGAAGATGGACGAAAAAGTTTGGCAAAAAATAGCGTCTGATGCATCATGGAGCAACATCATTATCCAAAAAGTCTTCAGATGATCGACCGAATTGGAGGTTCCATCGTAACTTTTGAACTATGGGAGCTTGAAGTTCGGCGGGATTGGTTCCTACATAATCCTCTGAGAAAAAGGAGGGTCAGTGCGAATATCATTATCATGTGAGGAGGGAGTATGACGGAGCTCTTCAATTCGTCGGCTCATTTCTAAGAGCCTTTGATCCAGGAGATCTTCACGATCGTTGATCTCTAGAATTTTTTGGTGGAATAGGCACGAAGCTTCCCCTTGGATCGAGTCGTGGTCCAAGCATGGGTCTTCCATCCTCTGCTTTCCTCTTTCGGAGATCAAAGGCCGGATAGTCGAGGTCGGTCATTCTCAGATCGGATCACGGAGCTCTAGAGAAGCTTGCTCTGATCGAACTGGTATCGGAGCCTATCGATGTATAGCCTGCATCGCATCCATGAGGTCACGAACCTACTAGATCAGTAGGTTGAACTGCTCTACATCCACCATGGCTGCAGGTGGTGCTTGAGTTATCGGAGCTGAAATGGTTATATCTGGATGGGATCTGACTGCAGAGATGGTTGATTGCTGAGTCGAAATTTTCTTGAAAGGTATTTTTTCTGAGAAGAACTCTAATGAGAAAGAAGAAAGATCGCTGTTGAACACTCCTTTAAGATCAAGGGAACCTAAGGAATAGAGGATTCTCCTTCTAGCGCCAATTCTATTGGTGCAGAATTTGGTTGACGTCGGATCGAGCTGGAGTCAAGGAAGATAAGGTCACTGTCGGTGATCTACAAAATAAAGTTTCATCCAGAGTTGGTGGTGGTGGCTCCGGTAGGATCCTCCGACGGTCAAGTTAGCTCTTCTGACCAACAGAAATGAAGTGCTTAGAGAGGAGTTTGGCAGAATTTCGAGAAGAAAAAGAAAGCTTAGAGCAAACATATCTGGAGGATCTCTTTTTATAGATGGAGCTTGTTATAACTGTCCTAATAAATGACCATCGTAATCATTCTGATAAATGTCCATCGTAATCGTCTTGATAAATACCAATCATGATTGTCCTGATAAATAACAATCATAATTATCGTGATAAATGATAATTATAATCATTCAGTAGTGAAATCGTCTGTAGGAATCCATCTGCTGAAGGAGTCCGAAAGAAGTTCGGCTTTCGTAGAAGTCTGACTGCTGGAGGAGTCCAAAAGGAGTTCGGCTCCCGTAGAAGCCCGACTAGAGGAGGAATTCGAAAGGAGTTCAGCTTCCGTAGAAGTCCGACTGCTAGAGGAGTCCGGAAGAAGTTTGGCTCCCATAAAAGTTCGACTGTTGGAGGAGTTCGGAAGGAGTTCGGCCCCGTAGAAGTCCGACTGAAGGAGAAATTTGGAAGAAATTCGGCTCCCATAGAAGCTCGACTGGAGGAAGAATTCAGAAGGAGTTCGGCTCCTATAGAAGCTTGATTAAAGAAGAAATCCGAAAGAAGTTCGGCTTCCGTAGAAGTTCAATTGCTGGAGGAGTACGGAAGAAGTTTGACTCTCGTAGAAGCCCAACTACTGGAGAAATTTGGAAGGAGTTTGGCTCCCGTAGAAGCTCAACTGGAGGAAAAATTTGGAAGAAGTTCGGCTTTCGTAGAAGCCCGATTGGAGAAAAATTTGGAAGGAGTTCGGCTTCCGTAGAAGCCCAACTGGAGGAGAAATTCGGAAGGAGTTCGGCCGCTGAAGAAGTTCGGTTGGGTTCGGAGTCGAGCTGGAGAAGTTCGACCACTGAATGAGTTCGACCATTGAAGGAGATCAGATGGAGTTCAGTCGTTGATGAGAGAATTTTCGATCGAAGCTCTTTCGTGATTACCAGCTGCATTAGGCTAAGCACCAGGCTAGACTTCGGTGGAAGCGAGGTTTATCCCCAATAGTATTCAAGGTATTTGGTTCGATCTGGACCTCCAAGAATTCCTTCATGAAATCTAAAACCCGAAGTAATGGATATTATACGAGGAAGAAGGTCTTATCATAATGATGGGGCAAAATCATCAGGTAAGAGAAGAACTGAGATCTTGTGCTTGCCTTCTAAGAATCTCCCATCAGTGAAGTTAGAAATGAGGGAGAGGGGTTGCTTAAGGCTTTCCATTTGCCATGGTAGGAGATGAGAGTGACAGATTTGGGAATCACAAACTAGCAAGAGAAATTGCATCACATTCTACTAGAAGATGCAAAAGATAGATGATATGGGAGGCTCCAATAAACACCCATGGGAATGCAAGGAATTCTCTCAAACCAAACAAAGTGGAAAATATGAGACCTCTATAAATCAGGTGCAAACAATTGCTTTATGAATAAATTAGCAACAAAGCACAATGGGAAGCTCTAAGAGTTAAAAATGATAGCAAATCATGGAAAAAATAGATATAACTACAAAAAGAAGGCAGATAGGAATCTTTTTTATCTGATTTGAATGAACTAGTGTTCATATGTATCGCCAATTGATTGGAAGATGCAGTTAAAACTAAAAAATAATACTCTTATGAGAGGAGAGAAGAATTGATCCTTCAAATTCTCTACACTAGACAGACTTTGGAGCAACAAGCACTATCCATTATTTCTAAAGAAGGAATTCTATCATATTAATGTTATGCAGGTGATTATACATTAGAAATGGATCTCCTTTAATCAATATAATTATGTCTATTTTAACCTCTAAATGGCAATTTAAAACTAAATTAATAAAGGACTAGTAGTTCCAACAAGATCATGATTATGCAAGGATCCAATGATTCTACACCAAGGTCAAAAGCAACAAGAACTAGTTGAATCAGATATGGTAGAAATCTAAAAGATTTTTAAGGGCTACAAGATGACTTTAAATTTGAGAAGCACCGGTAAGCGAATTGTAATTAATATTATAAGATGCAAAGGGATTTAAACAATAATTCAAGTTGCATGTATAGCATCTATATGCATATATATGCAAATTTTCTCAAAACAATCAGCATTGGTTCTTCACTTAGCAAAAAAAAAGGAATAGCAATAAAAAAGTGAGAAACAGCACTATAAAAAGATTAGAAGAGAAACAAAAAAAAATCATGTGAATTCATCATTTATAATACAATTATTTGATCAATTACAAATTTTCTAATAGTCATGTTATATCATGCTTACTTTAAGATATTTCTTATTACATATCCATCCTTGATGTCATAGTTCACTTGATAATATTGTTTTAATCACTATTTGATTAAAATTTTTATATATGCACGGGCATCTAAATATCTAAAATTATATGTTGTTTTTGTAAATTTTTTATTTATGTATATATCTTTATAGTTTTTTTTATATTTTGTTGAGGGAAGGGGATTTCAATTATTTCACTTATAAATGGATCATTTTTTTTTCCTTTAGCATGTCGATAAACATGTCAAAAAGAATAATTTATGAAGATATAAAATATATATGTATGTAAATAATAATTTATGAGAATATATATATATATATATATAATGTTAGATGCTTAAAAGTGTATTGATAAAAAAGAAGAAGAAGGGAAAAAAAATTACTTTGGCATATTTGGGCAACGGTATTCCGGCCGCTCCATCAATGACTCGCTGTCGCCAAGCTCCGCGGCCTTGCTCAGCCGCCAAGAAAGCCCTCGATTTCCCTCACTCAAGTCTCCAACCTGCCGCTATCTCCCTCCCTTTGGAGCGGTTTTTAGGTTTTTCCCCCTTTTTCCATGCCTTTCTTTATTCAATCTTTTGTTTCGTCGAGTTCTTCTATTTGGGTTCTTATTTTCAATCTGCTAAAACTTAAATTCCCGTTCTTTCACATCAAGCTTAGATTTTTACGATGCTATGACATCGGACATACGGGCTCCTTTGATGAGGGTTTATCTCGAATGGTAAAGCTTCAATCTTTCTTCTTGAATCTGGGATGTCGGGAACACTGGGGGTTGTGAGGGATAAATGGTCGCAGAGAATTCTTTGGTTCTGTGCGATTGGAAACGCCATAAGTATGTTCTATAGTACTATCTATACGTTGCTGGTATAGGCCTCTGCATGGTGGCTGTAGAGAGGGAGTCACAGACCCGGAACGGATGATGGCCGAGGGCTTGAAGGGTATGGATGGTGCGTCTGGCCAATTTGGCGAGGATGTTTGAACTGGACAGTTGAATGCTGGTGATGCTTTCTCGCGGTTTGGGAAAGAAATTTGATGATCGCCCAATAATAAAAAGAAATTGGAACGTCGGGGGGGGGGGTGCTTGGTTGGAGGATTGGGAGTCCGGAATCAGAATGGGAATGGATGACTCCCATTCCACCCATTTGGTTGGGAGGAGTCACATTCTGATTCCGGGGTGGAATGGGAATGGCTTAATCTACCTAAAACTCAATCCTCACTCTTCCCTAAGGATTCAAATTTTAATTTTGATTCCGATTCTAGTCACAAGCCAAATGCTTTAGAGGATTTGGCCGATTCTGATTCTGGTTTCGGTCATGAACCAAGCACCCCTCCGATGCTTTGGCCAAAAATTTTCTGATGACTTTTTGGTGATATCATCAAACAAAAGGACTTTTTGGTGATCGTCATGTTGAGGTTGTTTTGTCGGTGTTGTGAACTGATGTTGAGAATTCAACGACCTCTTTGATGTTCATAGTATTTGTTTGTAGTTTTGTTTCCTTGGAATGTAGTATTAGCTGTTTCTTTCTGGCATTGGTTTATAAGATTTTGCGTGCCAGAGTTTGGGGTTTATTTGGGGGGTGAGCTATCCAGAATAGGATTCTATTAGGATATTCAATTCCCTTAGGGCTTGGGAAACATTAGGAGCATGCTTAAGATCTGTGGTCAGGTAGAGGGTTTCGAGGAAACTGGAGTTCGCTGTTCCTCAAACATGGGATCCCATGACTCAGGTCAATTCTTGTCATTTACTTAACATCCATCTTCAAGTTACCTGCAGGATGTTCCTATGCAAGGGAAAAAGGTAGAGGTTAGTCGTATGTAGTAGAAGTGAGATCAAGCACATCTAGCTTTAAAAGATGTTTGGGAGATAAACATGGCTATGCCGACAAAATGACAGTGAAGTTTGGAGAACTGTGGGAAAGAAGGTTTCTTTGGAGAGAGTGATTATGGATGGATTTATAAAGGATATTTTGTCGGAATATACACTCAATAAGTGGTCTTATCTCCATGGAAAGGTTGGAAGGTTGGGAGCCTTATCCAGTTGCTACAAGTCTTTTAACTAGTAAGTTGAAGATGATGGGGTGTGGGAAGGGTTATTTGGTCAAATATCCCTGAGGATGTTGCTTCACATCTCTTTTCTTTCTTGGACAATGTAGACTCCAGTTATGGTCATTTTGAAGCAAGAACATATGACAAGGCTTAGGTGCCTTCCAACAAGGAAATGTCAAAGAAGGTGAATACAGAGACATTTTGCATCTGCTCATTATAACATAGGAATTCCTTGAGTTACTCAAAGTAGAAAAGGATATTGAGATCAGTATGAAGGGAAACTTGTGACCGAAGTATTCTGATGCTTTCCTCATGCTAATAGATGTTTTGTTCGCAGTTATAAATTTTCTTTTTGATCTTAAAAGGATGTGTCAGCAATATTAACCGATATAAAAGTATAATTTCTCTTCCTTTGTTTTTGTGGGGCGACATTCAGGGACAGTGTATTTGCACTATGTGGGACAAACATACTTAGCTTATTCTTCATATGCAGTTATATTCTTGGTGCACAAGGCAGATTTGTTATAGCAACATAAAATTCCACTCTGGAGACCAGGCTCTCTGGTCTAGCAATTCATGTAGTGGAGGTTATTAGGCACTGAAAGAGAAAAGTTAAATTGGCCCTCATTCTCTTTGTAACCTGACAGGAAGCTTGGGTAGGAAAAAAATTATGCAATTTTTTATTTCAAAGAGTGGATGATTATTTTCTGAAATCTGACAAAATGTGGAATCATGGATATGCTGGCCAGTGTATTCTAATATGATTTGAGGTTCAAAATGATTCATAGGTTAATTGTGGTCATCATATTTTTCACTTCTTCAGCTGTTGTTTGCAGCCATTCTAGTGACCTTTGTGTGTCACTAGAATATAGGGATGTGGGTCTATAATACTTCTTTCCCATATTGCTCTGTCAATTTACTCCCAAGTCCCAATTTGTTCTTTGAGCATATTATTGTGTGGTGGACTAGTTATTTAGGCTGGGTATTCATAATAATATATGATTATATGAATCTGCACACTGTATCTGCTACTTGTTTGTATAAGCATATTATTAATTTATACTTTTGCTCTAGCTCATATCTGTTCAAATGAGAGGATGGGTCATATGGACGCATGCTTCATTATTAAAAGACTTGGCATGGGAACAGACATGTTTGTATTGTCTCACTGCAATTCGCAAAGTCATGACTGTGAATTGGAACTCTTTCAATTTCCCTTCCAATCTGTCGGTTCCCTAGTTTGGGGCCTCCTTATATGGATTTTAAGCTCTTGTTACACTATAATGTCATTTTATTCATGGTATTTTGTGTCTCGATGTTATCTCAGTTGGTTAACATATTGTATTTTGAGTTTCTGGACTCTTGCTGTCTCATTTTTCTTGTCCATATCCTACATGTTTAATTTCATTGTGTATCATTTGTAGGTGTCACTGTCTAGATTTAATTTGCCTAGGCTTTTGATTTCCTTGCCATCTTATGCAAGGAACTCAAGCTTCATGGATTACCACAAAGCGGAATTGTACTATGAGAGCAGAATTGTGAGGATCTAGTGTTGTTGATCCAAAGTTGTCTATCGATACCTGAATGCTGGAAGTTTTTGAGAACACTCTGAAATGCCTGGAAAGATGTACAATGATGAGATCATTGCAGCAAATACATGCTCAGGTTTTTTTGAATGGTCTTGGCCATGAAAATTATGTGGCAGTCAAACTTGTATCTTTTTGCAGTAGAACATTGGGAAATATAAGTTATGCCCGCATGATATTTGATAGCCTCATAATTTCTGCAAATGTTTTCCTTTGGACAGCCATGATTACATCTTATTCAAATTATCAAACTGAGGCAACGAGAGAGGCTATTTTGATTTATAAAATGATGCATCAACGTGGACCTCATCCAAACCATTTCACCCTGTCATCTGTACTTAAGGCATGCTCATTTCTAAAGGCCATAAGGGAAGGTAATCAAATTCATGCTTATTTAACTAAACTTGGATTTAATTCCTCCATTTACGTGCAAACAACATTGTTGGACATGTATGCAAATTTTGACTGGATTCAAGAAGCAAGAAAGCTACTTCATAATATGTCTGCAAGGAATATCGTGTCATGTAATACAATGATTGCATGTTATGCCAAGGTTGGTGACATCCAAGCTTCTCGAGAAGTTTTTGATAACATGTCTCATAGGGATTTGATCTCATGGAATGCCATGATATCTGGTTATGCAGGTCAGGGAAACACATTGGCAGCCAGGGAACTTTTTGATCAGATGCAGGAGAGAGGAGTTAATTCTTGGAATGCGTTGCTTGCTGGGTATTCTCATAAAGGAGAATGGTATGAAGCTATAGAACTCTTCAGGGCTATGTGCTTGGGGCCTATCAAACCTAATCATGTTACTATGGCTATATTGATGTCTGCTTGTGGTCAATTAGGAGCTTTAAAAATCTCAAGACATATTCATGGATTCTTAACCAAAAACCGCATTGACATGAATTGTTACGTGTCCAATTCTTTAGTTGATATGTATGCTAAATGTGGCAGTGTCGATGAAGCTTATAGAGTGTTTTCTGAGATGCCTGTCAAGGATGTGGTGTCATACAATGTGATGATTGCAGGGTTTGCCAATCATGGACATAGTGAAGATGCCCTCAAGCTTTTTCCAAAGATGCTGGAAGAAGGGATCCAGCCTGATGCAGTTACCTTTCTTGGCATCTTAACTGCATGCGGTCATGCTGGGCTTGTAAATGTAGGTTGCCAGTTCTTTGACTGCATGAGCAAGGACTACAGGGTGGAGCGATCGGTTGACCACCATGCATGCATGGTTGATCTATATGGTCGAGCAGGATTAATTGAAGAGGCATATGACTTGGTAAAGACCATGATGGTAGAACCGCATGCAGGTGTCTGGGGAGCCCTGCTCAACGCTTGCAGGACATATTGCCATACCAAGGTTGGCGAAATTGCAGCAAGGGAATTATTTAGAATTGAGCCACGAAATCCTGGTAATTATGTTCTCCTATCTAATATGTATGCTAGAGCTCGTTTGTGGGATGGTGTTACAGAGGTTAGATGCTTGATGAGAAGAAAGGGGGTGTCTAAAACAGCAGGATGCAGTCGGATTGAGGTGAACGATGCAGTTCATGAATTCTTAATGGGCGATGCAACTCATCCACAACATGAGGACATCTATGCGGTACTGAGGCATCTGTCTTTACTTTTGGTGCAGGAAGGAGTAATTATATTCAAAGTTCAAGGTGACTAGCAAGGTACAGAACTGACTTCATGGGTTATTTACCTGAATTTTGCTGCGGCTGTATATTAGCCGTTAGTTTGCAAGGAACCAGTAACTAATATTTTTTGGAATCTGGCTCAAGTCTTTGTAAGATTATAGGCATTTTTCACAAGAAACTGTAATATTTTGGTTGCTGTTGAACATGGTTACAACCATAAAACGTGATCAGGGATATATCCAAAGCAACCTTCTGCATTCTTTCTTATCAGAAACAGGTCATATATGGAGGAGAAATTTTTTTTGGATCTCATAGATAGAGCAGGATGAATAATGGCACCAGCCAGTACCCTCACGAATATAACTTATAGGGGTTATTTGTATCTGTGTCGCCATTATGGTGAGGGAGGGTGTCTAAGAATTCCTGGTTGTTAAGTGGAGAACAGCTTGTTCCTGCCGACGGTGAAGCAGTTTGTCTCCTGTAAATCTATGTAACATATTAACCGTAACAGTTGTTTACAAAACCATGTAACAGTTTACCAAATGGCTGAAGAGGCAGTTTTCTTTGTAGAATGTTGGTGCTGTTATTCTTGGTTTGAGCCCCTAATTTGTGCTTTCATACTTCATTGAAGAGGATATGACTCAATGCATTGTTTGATTCTGTAGCTTATGTTTCTCAACTTTATCTATCAGAATGAGAAATGGATTCCGAGGTATGGTGCAAGACATCACAGAAATAAACAGTTTAACAGAAACCTTAGAGGCAAATCAAGCAAAAATTCTGGAAGGAATCTTCTTGTCATTCTCGGCAGATTGGGTAACAGGAAGACTCCTCAGGCCAACTCCTTAAGCAAACTCCGGATGACAGAAGTGATGCAAGATTGATGGTCTTCTTAATTAGGCACTAAAGGTTTTACACTCTCACGTTGAGGTATCCCGTGATTGTTTATTCTTGACGACCTCAGAACAACATAAGCTGCGATCTTTATTCTTATTACCTACTTTAGAGAGGAGCATTTATTTAGTTAGCATGGCTCCGTACGTGCGAGCGAGATTTGGATTCCGTAACTGATGAAGGGTAGCTTGGTGGCCATTAAAAACTGCTGCTGGGGGCCATCAGGGCTGGTATAAAGGCCAATTGCCGACAAACTTTTGAAACCAATGACAGATAACGGCAGTAGGACAAAAGTCTATACAGTGTCCTAAAACACTAACCGACCGAGATAATTAAATTATGGCTTCTAATATGATATTGGATAAGGATAATGATGGGTTGGGATGGTTTTGAGCCTAACATTTTGTTTTTAAATATGTTTCATTGGAGGCTCGCGTAAAATTAGCCGTTATTTTAGCCTGTAAGCATCCATAGTGTTGGATGGCATGCAATTCACGGCAGTGTCATATGTTGGAGCATATGATTGATTTTGCGTCTGCTTATATAATTGGATGAAGAGCTATTATCATTTGAAAAAAGAAATATCATATGATTGCAGAAATAATATTACCAAACAAATAAGAGCCAAGCAACTAAGTGACGTTATGACAAACTATGATATGAAGCACTCTTGGGTCCCTAAGGAGACTATCAATCTCCTATCAATTCCAGCTTCATTGTCTTCTTCTTTGTGCATCTTTACAACTTAATAGAAGGAGAAAAAGAAGAAAGGCCTTCCTTCGCTATTTGATGGCACAAAATGAAGTTTGGGTGGTTGAGATAATTCATGGATTCAGGGGGGGGTGTGCGGTGGTAACAAAAGTTAGGCGAAGCATTCATTGAGGTGGTTAATATTAGGTTTCATGGGTTTGAGAATACTTTGGAAACCACGCTGCTTTAGGAACATTGACTTTATGGGACGTGCACGATGTAAACCACCATGGTTTAAATGCATTTTGAGCAATGAATTCTTAGCAATTCTAAGTAACTTTTCATATACATAGAGAGAGAGAGAGAAAACAAATAGATAATTTAGCTACTTGTTTTGCTATTAAGATTATCCGAAAGTGACTCATTTAATAAAAATTAAAGATTTCATATATACATATATAGTATTTTCAGCGACATATAGCGAGCACCGCAAAAAAGAAAAGAAAAAACTCGACAAAATAATCATCTGGTTTCTTGAAACATAGCTCAAGAGGCATCAATGTTATACTGTGTGAAGCCGAAAAAGAAAAGGTGTTTTTAATGTGATAAAATACAACTTCTTTCAATTTTGTAATGTTTGCTCGGATTGATGTTTTGAATGACCATGAAAGTGATGCTTGCATTAAATAATGAGCCTCCTTTTAACAAGTGCTTCCAAGCAAGCAATTCAACAAGTCCAAAATTTCAGGCTACATCATTTATAAAATGTGCTTCAAACATGAAATATTTAGTTGACATAAGCATCACTAATCAATATATACATTCACCATTAGTTTAAACTATACAATACTATAGCCTTGGGAATATTTTGGAAACCACGGTTCACCGTCGCTGTAGAGGAAGTTTCTAAAAGGAAGTTGACAACCTTAGGGTTAAATACCTTGAGCAACACCCTAAATCAAGGTTAGATTCATTTCTTTTTTGATTGCTACACACCTTTATCGGAAGAAACCTAAAGGAAAAATCTCTGCACCAAATTAAAGATTTGCTTTACATGCATAAATGCATGTTTGGTTTGCCAAGAATAACACATAAAATGGGTCCTCATTGCCCAATATCTTTCATTGCCTTCCTCTGACCACCAACAAAATATCAAGAGTTCTGTAGACTTTAGTTTAAAAAGATTGTATCCATACACACTCTCTCTCTCTCTGTACATTGTTTTGTCCATTCTTAACACGATAACTTCCAAATATTAGACTTACTGAGGTGACCAACATATTTAGAGATGATCGGATAAATTTATCTCTTATCAATAACGTGGTGCTAGAAAATATAAAAGAACTCAGCTATGCAAATTAGTAGGTCGCCCAACCGAACTCATATCTCAAACTAGTTACTTGGGCATTCCTTTTGTTTGGGCCCAAAATGGAAGACAACCAATGTGGTGGTCCAATGAGTTGGAGGGCCGGACATTGAATGCTGGCGCGGCGGTTGGTGCTGACAGAATTATTGGTGAGACAAGTCTCCGACCGATCGTGGAAGGACGTGGCGTCCGTCCAAAAATAGAGGGACAGAATCCACCGAACAAAATTATACGATATCTCCTTCCCACGTGTCTCTACTGTACCTTCAAATGACTCTAGAAGCGAACACAAGCAAAAATTATACTTTTATAAACCAAATAACTTTGTGTAAACCAGTCTAGCCACATTGGTCGTGGGAGCAATATAATGGTTACGGTCCTTAGATATATGGCTTGATTTAGTGGAGATTTTACGAAATCAAAGTTGGATTTGGTGGTAGTCATGTTATACCAAATAATTTTTAATCCTGCTATAAAAGGGGAAAAAAATTAATTATAATTTTAATCTTATATTTTTGAAAGTATTATAAACTAGATGTCTTTTATTTACGATTGCTAATGCTGATATTTTTCTTCTTTTCCTTTTCTAACTCCCTGCATTTTAATTATAATTTTGAACGTGAGCAATTAAACTCTTAATTGTGGCATTGCTTACACTTCATGTTTAAATAATCATAAGTAAATATAAGTTTCAATCTATACATTTTTTAGATCTAGTTGATTTTCTAGACCTAGTTGATTTTCTATATTCCAATGATCATGATAATTACTGTGATGCATAGAAAAATAATATATACTTTTCTTTCATTTTTTGCTCAACTAAAAATTTAGTTTTTTCTTTAATCATCCTTATTTTGTGCTCCTATGTAAATGTAGCCAAAAGAGATGGCAAGAAGAGCAAGTAAGATGGCTGGAAAGAGTGAGAACAACATTACGATAATTTCCGCTTGAGCAATATATATTGTTCATAATAACAAAGCTAATTAATCACCAAGCAAAATTTCTACTAGTAATGTAATTAAATAGTTCATAAATAATTATATTTTTTAATATAATAGGTATATAATCAATACCAATCGAACCACCGAATCTGATAATATTATCTTAAACTATTTGAGAACAAGATGAGATTGTGGTATTGATCAAAGTCAATACGAGAATAGGGCGGATGTAGGATAGAAAAATATGAGGATTAGCCTCTTATTATATTAAAAAAATCCACATGTAACGGCCATAAAGACATTAATGATTATAGAAACACATAAAAACAAACATATAATATCAATATAATAAAATAGCTATTGTTTAAAATATTAATTTTTGATGCTATTTATATGCAAAATATCTAGAGTGCCGTTACATATTTACACCTCTATTATTCTCACCGATGAAAGGACGAATGAATGCCATCTCATAAATTCTACTGGTAAATTTTTGAAAGGTTGTCATAATAAACCATTTCAAGGCCCTTCAACCTGGGCCTCCCTGCGTGCGTGCGTGCGTGCGTATGTCAAATTCCGAGCTCCTCCTGCGAGACCTCCATTGTCCGATCGGCGTCTCACCCATACCTCCCACCGCATGGGCTCGTGCATGTCGTCCCAGTCGCCAGGAACGCCCGCGGCAGCGGCGTCCGGCGGGAACCCGGCCATGTCCTCCGCCTCCTCTTTCGAATTCGGTTCGAAGAGCTGGAGGGGGTGGAGGAACGCGAAGAAGATGAGAAAAGAGGAGGAGAGGAATGGGGAAGGGAAAGGAGGAGAAGCTAGTGGTGGCGAGCTCTCTGATAGGTGGGCGGCGAGCTCTGGCGGTGAGAGGCTGCTGGAGGAGGATCTCCATCGAGTGCCCGGCCGGAAGTTCCTCAACGGGGCCACCGAGGTCGCCTGCCTCTTTTCCCAGCAAGGGAAGAAGGGCTCCAACCAGGACGCCATGCTCGTCTGGGAGGTACCGAATACTGGACTTGTTTAAGCTTTTCTACCGCTTAAAATTGTTCTTCTGATTGTGGGAATGGCTGAAAACATCCCTTGCTGATGGTTTGGGTGGGGGAAAAGAATTATTAGGATTTGATAGCTACTTTCAATTAAAGCCAGCCTACCCATTTAAACATTTTCACAAAACAAATTTTTAAATAGCGGAAACTTTTGTGCTGATTCTTACCTTTTTTTTTTTTTTATTATGTTGATGGAGTTTTTGCGTGAAAAAAAAAAAAAGAAAAAAAAAACGAAGATAATTATTTTGGTTAAACCCAAGTTTACCCATTTGAGGATGTAGCATTGTTGTTAATGATGGAGCATTGCATTTTGTGAAAAAGTGCACTATTTATGGATCATGACCGGTTTTCCACTTAATCGTCAAACTTATTACATGCCATCATGTGATCATTTCTCTCTTGCCTTTCATATTCCCCAATAATTTCATCTCTTTTAAATGTTTCCTTCTGTGCTTTTATTATTTTTTTTAATGCATAACAATTTAATTCATGCGAACCTTTATTAGTCCGGTGGATATGCAAGGATCACATAGCACTACAGAGATACCCCTGCAGGCTATCCAGTTTTTATGCATTAAAACCTGTTTCCTACTATAATCATGAGGTTATGATTGTGTCATAACTAATTGGATTTGAGTATTTGGAAATGCCCCAAGTATGCACTTTTCATAGCTGGGTTGGATGACTTCAACTTCGGCAGGATTATTCCTTGTGTTCCAATGAGAGGAGAGCTGTTTTGGTGGCCCTAAAGCATTGATCTTGAGTTTTAATGACTCATGTTAAGCTTCTCCATCAGTTGGAATTCTTTCCATTTGAATTCTCATTGATTTAAGTTAGGAAAACCAAAGAACATCAAACAATTAGATTCTAATTTTACTTGTTTCAGATATCTACTAATTTTTTACAATTAATTTGTTCTGGAACATGCTGACAATGTGATTGTTAACCTAAAGGTTGTTATTGGTGACTAGAAGAACCTCCAGTGAGAGATTCAAAATATTCTTACAAACACACTGCAATGCTACTTGCTGTTAAGCTGTCATATTTTATTTCATAAGCCTTAGCTACCTCTACATTTTGCAAACTATCAGCAACTATTTATATTTAAAATCGATTCTACTAGAAAGTTAATATAGATTTATTCAAACCTTTTTTTAAAAACAAAAGCAATAAATGTAATGTTATATAATTAGATTGTAGTATGTTCTTCTGATTAATTAATGATTAACTATAACATATATTGTGAATATCTTAGATTGTTTCATATTATTCTATTATAGTGGTTTCTCTTCCTCTGAATTTTTATTATTTTATTATTATTACTATGTTCGATTACATTGCACATGCCTGTAGGCTAGTTTGTAACAAAAGTGAATATTGTTAAGAATTTTATAATTACTTTCCTTAAATTTGGTCTGTTGCTGACTTCTCTTCATGCATATTTTTGATTTTTCAGAAGTAGGAAAAGTTAGTTTCATTCAACTCAGCATTTGATGGTCCTAAGTAGAGACATGCAATAGGTGAAACAAAACTGACACTGGTGGGAAGTCTGTAATGCGTAACCACTGTTTCTTTAAGTTATTTACATATTGTAATAAGAGAACTCTGTTGTACTAGATCAGGTAGATTCATGGTGAATAGGTTTGTGAATGGAGTTGTAACTGTATAATCTATTTGTGGGAGACATCTATAGGTTAATAGATCTGTTGGCTTCATAGTGAATAGGCTTGTGAAGAGAGCTATAATTTCTAATCAGATTAGGTATTTGTGGGAGGTTAATTAGTGAAGTAGCACCCGAGGAGATTTGCGGTAATTGTCAGTTTTTTCATACACAAGCTTCTTGCTATATATCACTTGTTTCGTTTTGTTTCTCTATCATTGTAATTTTTTCTTCTCCTTTCTGTTGATGTATTTTAACAGTCTGTCATTCAATAGCGTTTTCTTCTTGAAATATATTGTTCATTCTTGACACCGGTTTGAACAAAAAAAGGGAGTAAATTATTGGATCTCAGGATAAATCATGAATCAAGGAGGACCTAGTGTCAAATTCTTTGTTTTAGCTAAGTTAGTGGCTATGGAATAAATAATTGATAATTCTTTTAACTATATGTGGATATTCTTTGTTTTATCTCAGTTACATTATCTGTCTTCCTAGTAATACATCAATACTTATCTTTTAAACATTTTTCCAAACTCATTCCTGTCAAATCATGCATTCAAATTGGTAGCTCTGATTGTATTCTGAAAACTAGCCTTCTAGTCCATCTTTGCAACTCACCAAACAACGGCATGCTGTGATTGTAGAATTTTGCTTCAAGAAGTGACACCATTTTCTGTGGAGTCTTTGATGGTCATGGTCCTTTTGGTCATCTGGTTTCCAAGAAAGTCAGAGATTCTCTTCCTCTCAAGCTGTGTGCTGAATGGATTGGTGATGTTAGTGGCCATGACAGTCCTTACCAAAATGGGTTTCTTCCCAGGAGTGTGAACTCTGAAGAGACAACATCTGTAATCATTGATGATGAGTGGGCTGATCCCTTAGATGTCGATGAGAATGAAAACCTACCTGAGATGTATCTTATACTGAAACAATCCCTTTTGAAGGCTTCCAGGTTGATGGATAAAGAGTTGAAAGTTCAATCAACAATTGATTGTTTCTGTAGTGGGACTACTGCTGTCACAATGGTAAAGCAGGTAACAGCCCTTCTAATGACAGTTTGTTTCTTATTTAGCAGTGTTTGAAAGCCTCCAATCTTCCAGTTACCAAATGTGAAATTATAACAACATCTCCAGTTCTGTGAAACATTAGAAATTTGTTCATACTTAAGAGCTTTTTTCCAAGGGAATAGAAGTTTTTAATGGAAGAACAAACCTGTACATATTAATTCAACGTAGACAACTGCAAAGGCAGTTTTGTTTTGCCCTAAACAACATACACGCTGATATAGTTTGCATGACTTGCACTTCTTCAGGGACAGGATCTTGTAGTTGGAAATGTTGGTGATTCCAGAGCAATATTGGGTAGACATGATGAAGACAACAATTTGGTTGCTGTACAATTGACTATCGACTTGAAGCCCAATCTTCCTAGTATGTTTTTCTTTTGTTCCATGATTGTTAAAGGCATCTTTTCCCGACTCGTGTAAGAGATTGTAAGATATCAGACAGTGCTAACTTGTGGATTGACATCATGACATGCTGAAATCCTGCTCCTTGTTGAGCTCTTACTGCTGAGGATACATGTTCCTCCTTGAAACATTAGTCCTGAAAAGTCCATTTACTTATTGAAGGGCTAGATTCCAGTCTCACACGAGCAAACCAACCAACCGCAATTATATTCTGAAAGTGGGAAAGTTAAAACATGATGTGAAAGTAATAATCTTTTCATTTTCAAATTGCCTGACTGTTGGTCCAGAAAAAGTATTTTGTGAACTATTCTTCCTGATGGATAATTAAAAACTTTTTACCACTATGAGATGAGCGGTAAGTGATAATAGTTCTGATCATAGCCAGTTCAATGTGATATATTCCAAGCCTTGAACAGAGTAAAAGGCTCATATGAGGGATATATAATGAAGGGTTGTGACTCAGCACCTAATTATTGCCACAAAAGGAAAACAGGGCAAGCCCTTGCTTGTTGAAATTCAATAGGTTGACAGTGGATGACCATACAGACCAAGCAAGTCTGACTTCAGGAAGGCATGCACCTGTTTTATAAGTAATTCAATCAGTATTCAGTAATAAGATAACAAAAGCTTTATGTAGGTATTATAAAGCCTTCTATCAACAAGGCAAATAATGGATCAATTGTCTTTCATCTACAATGAAGACATTTGCTTTGGATAGAAAAGCTTTGCTTTCTAAGATTATGGGAGGTTGCACCTTAGAAGGAGATATTATTAACTTCTGTTTTCTAGCCTGTACATTGGCTACGGTCATATTTTGATTCCCCCGGGATTTGTAACTGTAAACAGCACAAATGTTGCATTCTCTTGATGCCTTCTAATTCTCACATATCACATTCCCGACTTCTAACTCAGAAGCAAGCCAACTTAGCCTGCTCGATTTTTTGCAAACCATTTCTGAGTAAATTATGCCGTCAGCAAAGTTTTTTTAACTCTGAATTTGAATAATCCACTGCATTTCATGATTTTGCCTCCTTTCCTTAAAATCTACCCTTTTATATAATAGCTACTGTGTACAGGGGAGGCTTCCAGAATCCAGCAATGCAAAGGACGAGTTTTTGCCTTGCAGGATGAACCAGAGGTTGCACGTGTATGGTTACCCAACAGTGACTCACCTGGCTTGGCTATGGCCAGAGCTTTTGGAGACTTCTTTATGTAGGTATTATGCCTTAAAGATTATGACATTTGCTTGATAGCTTTGCTTTCTAAGATTATATTGCACCTAGAAGGAGATATTATTAACTTCTGTTTTTAGCCTGTATGGCACGGTCATATTTTGATTCCCCCGGGATTTTAACTGTAAACAGCACAAATGTTGCATTCTCTTGATGCCTTCTAATTCTCACATATCACATTCCCGACTTCTAACTCAGAAGCAAGCCAACTTAGCCTGCTCGATTTTTTGCAAACCATTTCTGAGTAAATTATGCCGTCAGCAAAGTTTTTTTAACTCTGAATTTGAATAATCCACTGCATTTCATGATTTTGCCTCCTTTCCTTAAAATCTACCCTTTTATATAATAGCTACTGTGTACAGGGGAGGCTTCCAGAATCCAGCAATGCAAAGGACGAGTTTTTGCCTTGCAGGATGAACCAGAGGTTGCACGTGTATGGTTACCCAACAGTGACTCACCTGGCTTGGCTATGGCCAGAGCTTTTGGAGACTTCTGCCTTAAAGATTATGGCTTGATATCTATTCCTGATGTTTCCTATCACCATCTTACTGAGAAAGACAAATTCATAGTTCTTGCCACCGACGGGGTACTTTCTCTCCTCATAGCTTAGAAACTTCAATCTATAGCAAGTTATAGAATGAGCTTGATTTTGTGCACCTGAACGAAGTTTTAGGATAATTTATTCATGCTAGCGTGTCAGGTTCATATCAAGCTATGGTGTGGCCAGACTGAATGAGCACATGTACCATAATATAAAGGTTGGGCTTTCCTGTGGTCTTGCTGCCTGGCCTAAATTTTAACCCGATGGTGTTATAAATTAAGGAAATGTGGGATCTTGCACATATGGCATCAGAATTTCATTACAATTGCTCATGCGCTTGACTGATATTACAATTGGTCAATAGAATTGTAAAACAATTTTATGTTTTTTGAGACTGGTTCCTTGGTTCATTATGGTGGCTTTGTCAGTTCAAGAGGTGAATTTTCCTGACACTACCGTATACCTGGTGTATGCTGAAGTGTGTAGATTTTTAATTTGAGGGATATATATATGTGTGTGTGTGTGTGTGTGAAAACCCTTTCTTTAACTGCTGGATTAGTGAAAAAAAGTACAGTTCCTTATATGTTAATGCAAATTATGGTTGAATGGATATCTTGTTTATCGTGTCTTGCTATGTGCTGGTTTACCTACATAGGAATGCTTAAACATCCCTGCTTATTGAGGCTCTCTCATTATTTCCTGGCATGAGTTGTAGGAGTGCGTAACCAACATCCTCCTTTTTATATTTATTGCTGTCAATGGTGCTTAGCTGCATTTATTTTTGGAGCATGTATTTTCTTCAAAGTTGATGTCATCAGAGCTTTTGGTCCACAGGTTTGGGATGTTCTCTCAAACAAAGAAGTTGTAGATATTGTGGCCTCTGCACCAACTCATACAACTGCAGCTAGAGCTGTCGTTGATTGTGCCGTCCGAGCTTGGAGACTGAAATTTCCTACATCAAAAATTGATGACTGTGCTGTTGTCTGTCTCTTCCTGGACCCCCAACTTCCATTCAGTAAAACTCAGGAAAATAACTCCAGGAAAGCATCACCTACAGAACCCGTAGAGATGACAGCCTTGGTCTCAAGTGATCTAGATGTGAATGGTCAGGAAGTAATATCTGGATTGGTCTCTGGTGGAGCACAGATTTCTTCACTTGAGCACTTGAATACTCTGTATGATGCCAATGAGATTGTCACAATTTCTGAGCCCAAAGGAAATATGGTTCCTGAGAGGTGCCAATCAAGATTGAGCCTTGCTGATTGTATATCAACCACTGAGGAATGGTCTGCACTAGAAGGTGTGACTCGGGTGAACTCCCTGTTGAATCTTCCACGATTCTTCTCTTGCAATAAAAGGTCAAGTAGTTGGAGAAAGCGGTTTTAGGATCACAATGGCAGTCAAAATGCAAACATCACACATCCAAACTTTGTCATTCTTCAACTAGCCAAGCAAATTGACAATAAAGGAGGCGAACCAGTAAACTTGGAGATGGAATTGGAAGAAAACATGCTGCATGATCTCAGACTGTCTGAGACCTTCTGGTGTTTCGATTGTTGAGAGCAGATGTCTGGTTGAGTTTCAACTCATTCGAGTAAGATAGCATGAACTTTGTGTCTTTCTTTTTTTTTTTTGTCGTTGATAACATCAAGTATCTGCTATTTCAGGTGCTTGTAGAATAGTAAGTTTGAGACCAGCTGTTATCGTGTTGGATTATTGTGAGGAGGGCTGCAATTCAGGGGTTTCTCGTCTTGTATACAAATTTTTGTTTGGAAGTGGCCTTTGAATTGTCCTGGAACATTGCCCGAACTGTATACAACCGTCAATGTAGAGATTATGTTGTATTCACCATGCGTTTTTTTTTTTTTTTTTCCTTTTCTACAAGCCATGTTTTGTGAGACTCCTTACCGATTCGGGGTTGTAGCTAACTGGTTTCGCTAGTTGCTGAAATCACTATTTCTTTATTGATGTTAAACAGGATCCGGAAGACTCTGGTCAAATGCATGGCAAACCCCTCTCTCTCTCTCTCTCTCTCTCTCTGTGTGTGTGTGTGTGTTCATGTTTGCATGCCGGCATTTCGTTCTCCAAGTTTTCAACTTATATTTATTTATAACCTTGTTTTTGTAACCATGAGGGCCAAATGAAATATATTACAGATATTATGCTGAAAGGCATGTGGAGTATGTGAAGCAAAAACAATCTTAACATTCAGATATTTCCAGTTATAACATAAGAGATATTGCTTTATAGAGTCTGGAAATATTTCGTTGTTTGCATTTAAATATCTCCAGATCAAGATAAACCTTCTTTTCTCGTTTTTATGATTGCTCGAAATGATGAGTTTTTCTTGGAACGTTACCTAAAGTTTTGCCTTATTTCTGTCAGTGGAGCATCCCTATGCTAATAATGCTTAGCTTTAACGAGCCCGTGACCATTTTAGCTGGAAATTATTCAACGACGTCCATAATACAATGCGTAGTCTGACCTTCTAAATCTGTCTGCCATGTTTCAAAATTGAATATATGCTTGAGTGGTTGGATTTACGACACCTGTTTCTGCGCGCTCTTTCCGGCTTTTTGGAGTGACCATCAGAAGCATGGTAAAATTGTTCTCAGAAACTTTGTAAATTTTTAAATCAGTTTGAGCTCAAGTACTGGTCAAATTATTCTCACTCTATTTCCAAGCAATAAAATTATCAACAAAATTTTGCAAAAGAAAATTATGGATTTTATGAATTAAACACCTAGTATTTTGACTTGCATATAAAATTCTCATGGATGCACATATGAAAACATCATCAATTGGCAGAAATGGTGGTGTTGCAGATGGGGCAACAATGGTTTCGAACCCACCGGACAAGACGAAACTAATGGAAGTGGTGGTGCCGCGATTTGTTGTTGTTGCCTTTGTCTCATTTGTTTGACAAATTTCACTGTGGATAAAAAGTCTTCCTCCTCTAGTTTTTTAAAATTTCCCTAATTTTTAATCATCTAATTTCATTATAAATCAGCTTATACCAGAATACCGAAAAGTCTCTTCTTTTAATCAACTGTCGTCCAATATTTTTCTGTTGTTGGATGGGTTTCTTATAGACAAGCTCATTAGATTCCAATTTTTTTCCAGTTAAATCCTAAGCTTGAGTTTGTATCAGTTGAACTGGACTTTCTCTGAAAGGGACCAGAACCGCATTTAGAAAATGTGGCTATTAGATTTGAGAGTAATCTAAGTTTGAATTCCCAATTCAGCCAAGCAAAAAGAAGATGAGCTACAACTCATGCCAATTTATGAAAAACCCTATAAGAGGCTTTAATCAACTGAAATGTTCCAACTACCGGCCTGCTTTCTTCTATTGTAAGGGGAAAAATCCTGCCTATGCTTCCTTTTCATTTACCCTTTCATATTATTTCCTTTTCATAATAATGCCTGACCTTCGATTCATAAAGGTATGATGCTTTTATTTCCAGGTCCATTTTATTTTGAAAGAAAAACTTTTGACCACCCAAATGGGATGCTTATTATTGTCACCTTTCGAGTTTTGAAAACCAAGTTGATTCCTAGATCTTGGCTTTATTGGCAAATATTCCCCCCTAAGCCAGACTTCACAAGCTTAGGTGCTCACTGGATATATCTTTGTTCGATGTTCCATTCACTGCCTGTCTTCATTGTTACTCCTACGACCTCATTTTACTAGTGAAATTAGAGTATAGTAATTACGTTAATCTAACTACAATGGTTCTTTGTTATAGCTCTTCATAATAATTCCTTTGTTACTAAATTTATTTCCTCTGAAAGATAAAAAAGAATACAACAAATTAAGATACTAGACAAGTCCCATAAGCATAAATGAATGAACCGAAACAAATAATGGAGACGGCGTTGCAACATAGATCTCATCCGGATTAATTAGACTCCAATCAGCCATAGATTCTAAGATTATGTTTTTTTTTTTTTTTTTTCCCTTCAAATTCAACCTCTTTTATCCTTCTAATTTTCTTCCCCTCTGCCTTTCCTCCCTTGATAATTACAATTACAAGTGTTGATTTATATACGTATAATAGAGCATAGACCTAATGATTCATTAGGTGCATGCAACCCCTATTATAGTGGTAATAATTCTGAATGCTTGCATTTTGCGAAGGAGGAATCTCTTGTGGGCAGACCCCACTAAGAAATGGGAGGAGAATAGTGAGGTAGGCCACATCATTCTCCCATTCTCATCCACACTTCTTGCGCTAAAGTTTTTGTTAATAAAATCCAAAGGCAATGGTGATGTCCACGCCAAATCTTTTAGATGTTGTAGGCGTTGTTCTTTTCCAACCTTTCCCGTTCTTTCACTACTAAAACAACAAATGTGGTGTCAAAATCAACTTGATACAAAGCATCTTAAACATGTTCTCCAATCCTTGGGCCTTTGCATTCTACCACCAATGATACCCACTAGAATTCTTCTGCTCTGCTTTTGATTTAAAATGCCAGAAGGTGACTCGGAAGGACAAGTACATGAGCAAACGTCACAATAGCGTGCGATGCGATGAGGTCCAAAAAGGCAAGATAACTTTATTAAATAAAGAGGAATAAGGGAATCTTCTTAAGTTGTCTATTTTTTTTTAATTAAATCTTGGGAGGGAGGATCTCTAAGGCTTGCTTTTGCCTGTTGATGGGAGGCACTGGAACTATAATAAATGCAAGTGGAAGCAAAGGAGTAGATTGTAGTAGACGAGAATTTGACGGGATAGCTTCAACGTAGGCATCCATCCACAAAGGGATGAAGAGATGCAAGTCATAAGGTAGAGCTGGTCATTTAAGGAAGAAAAGTACTTGTGGTTTATGTAAGTTCTATCATATTAACATTTTCATATATGTTTGTAATTTAAATTGAAAAAATTCATCTCAATTAATGGCTTATTTATAGTTTAAAATTTTAGATTTTTTTTTTTTTTTTCTAAATCACGGTGTTGTATTAATGGTTATGTTTCATTTTAAATTTTATTAAGCGTCTGAGAATCACCAAAGAGAGAGTTACCGGAACAATAAACCATTCAAAAGAAGGTAGTTATTATTGGGAATAACATCAGATCTACAAACACAATATAAGAAGAAAGGCTTCATTGGCTACCTGATGTTTGACCATCCTAACATGGACAACATTTCTATGCTTCTCCTATAGATCATGATGAGCATTGACAGAATTCTATGTCCCTGACTCTTGTCTAAAGCCTCCAATGTGAAATCTCATTCCATCTTGGGGAAGGTTGACTGGTTGGCGAGAGAATTCTACATCCTTATCCCTATTGAATTTTTCAAATTTCCACCATGATGACCATTCTACCCTAGAGACTATTTGTTTTATATCCAACTACCTTCCTTTTATGTTGTCAATTGTTCATTATTTGATCTCTCTACTTATGAGCTATCATTATCTATTTTCTTTCTTTGCATATCTTGTCTTATTAGACATTTCAAATCCTTTTACTAAGGCAAAGCCAAACCTTATTAATTTTCCGATCAACCTATTTGTATTGATCGATCTAATCAATTTGGCATGCGATAGACCCCATCAACCACTAGAATAGCTTTGCAAGAAACACATATATATCTTACTTGATCACTTTTGGCTCTTATGTCAAATTCTTTTTAATTAAAAATATATAAATTACTCTCTAAGTATCTCACTTTCTTTTCTTAGGAGAGAGACATAGAATCGAGATAATCTACATTTAAAATAATAATAATCATAACTTTTTAATGAAATTAGGTTCTTTCATCCTTTATTCATTACAAATTGTTGTATATTTATTGCTGAAGTTACCCAAGCACTTAAATGATAACTTATGTACAGAAAAATTGTAACAACCTAGAATTTCATCCAAAAAAGATTGGTCGAAAGATATTAAGTTTCTTAGCTCTGTATAAGTATCCAAGATCTTTCCAGTGAATAACCAATGTGAGATTAAATATATGTCCGTACGAATCCTCACATACTCCTTCCATTTAAGTCTTGGCAATTTCGTCAAGTTAAGAATTTAAATCTATGAATCTATTCATAAATACTATGATTGGCCCATGGTTAGCCTAATGAACCAATGCTGTAGTATCTTCTAGTCCATATAAGCTATGGAATAAATTGACTTTGATACCATCTGTAATAATTTAGGACCTCATCCAAAAAAATTAACCAAATAATATTATTTGAATTTCTTAGCCATGTATAAATATCCAAGATCTTTCCAGCGAATAACTGATATGAGACTAAATACACGTCCACACGGATCCTTACAAAAATAATAATGAATAATTAGCTAATTCTACAACTATATTTGGACCTCTCTACTATGCCTTGTCTATGTTCTAAACCTACCTTCTTTATTGTTGCAACGAATTATCTATAATTTATTTATATATTATAGTTATATTTTTAACACATTTATGTTTGATTGGTAATACTGAATTAGAAATTATGACTACAAGAAATCTAGCATCATCAATAAAAATAGTATCTTTTAGATATCCAAGTTTGTCAAAGTTTAAAAAGCCTGGTCGAGATATTATTAGAGATCTATTTGACTAGATGAAATTCTAGGCATATTTCAAATACCAAGATATCAGCCTACGGTGTTGATTTATGGTACTCAAATTGGCAATTTAATTAAAGGCATTTTTGTTTCTTATTTACCTTAAAAGCGAGAAAAGAAAACTAAGAATACTGGAAAATATGTTGGTGGCACCCTTAGTTTTTGGATGTTGTTTGTAATATTTTTAAATTACTAAAATTTTTAACCTCTGAACAGAAATCAGAAAATCGTGGGCTTGTCTGCTTTCCTTTTCCCTCTAAAGCGAAAAGAGCCCCTCCTCGATGCGGCATTGTGCGGAGAAATAAAAAAATAATGGTGAAATTACCAAACAAGCCCTTACCAACTTAAGACTTTTTTAAGGATTATTATATTCAAGCAACATTATGTTTTGATCTCTTCTGCTTAATTTTTTTTCCTTGTATATATGTTCTACAAGAAAAGTCTCCTATCTAATTCTATCATCCATTTATTACTAGTATCTAACCATATATTTTATTTCTGTCCAAAAGACCCATTTTAAGAAAATCGATTAAGCTAAACACAAAATTTTATGTAAATCTTTCTTCTGAGGCAAAATGGGTTTTCTAACATGACAGTTAAATGTTATAGTGCAGAATCTACAAGACCATAACATGAACTCTGATGGTTCTATCACTTTCTGTGGACGCCTCGTTGTGTCTTCAGTGCTTGGGATTGCACCCTTGATACATCCACATTCTACCCATACTTCTCTCTTGTCCCCTCGCCTTGGAATTTGGGAGATGGCTTCTTTGGCTTTTCTAGGAAGGTGTGGGGAATTGGAACGGAGTGGTTGTGGAGAATGATGAGATGGATTGAGTGGAGAGGGGATGGCTTTCATGGAGAAGTTTAAAGGTACCAAGAAGACCATTCATGGAAGGAAGTAAAGCTGAGGAAGCTCTTAGAAAGATTCTTTCAGAAATCCCACTTGGGTTTCTCCTTAAATAACAATCTCTCTATCAATTCTATCAGAAGTCAAACCTGACGAGAAGAGCAGTACTACAATTTGTTTTAAAGTTTCCTACAGGTATGGCTTGGGAGCAGTTCATTCATTGGACTGTCAGGTAATGACATAAACAAGAACAATGACAAGTAGGATCCTCTTTATGTAAATTTCTGTCCACTTCCTTGAGGTTAATTCCGCATTGCTTTTGTTAATATAGTACCATCCCTTGGCTCCCGTATGTTCTCGAGTGCGTTCCCTTTTCCAGCCTTCGACTCCACTCCTCTGCCCTCCTTCTTATTTATAATTATTCTTTTAGCACACTAGCCTTTACTGATTTAAGGTATTCTCTTGGGTGAGGAAGTGGGTGGGGAGAAAAGTTAGGGAATGGGAACTGGGAGAAGTAAGGTGAGGAAGGACTAGTGATTGAGAGAGAGAGAGAGCGAGAGAGAGAGAGAGAGAGAGAGAGAGAGAGAGAGAGGGACCAGACAAAGGGAAGGAGATTCTCTCTGAAAAGGGTGGACTTTTGAGAATGTCAAATCAGCAAGTTTAATTTGATGGAGGTAAAACTTAGCCAAGAGAGCAGCTTTTTTTTTGTTTGTTTATTTTCTTGGGCAGTTTTCTTCTTCGCACCTTTTCTCCCACCTCTGCTTCCTATTCACCTTTTTAACCTTTTTTCTACGTTTCATTAGCTTATTCTGGCGCCGTTTGCTCCCACTAATTCTCCCTTTTCCTTTTCCTGATCTGCGCAGAGCAGGAGGAGCAGCAGCAGTTCCCTTGCTATTTTAGGGATGAGATGTCTCTGATTTGCACAAGTTATAGTAAGATCTCTGCCACATCTTGTAAGCTGGTTGATATTTGAGGCACAGATGTCAGGAGCAATTTCCTTATTGAAGGCTTTTTAGATAGGACTGACCCAAAAAAAAAAAAAAGGCTGTTTAGATACAAAGAGATCTTTTTAGCTCTTCTTCACCATCAATTACTAGGAAGGGGAATAAAAGGGAGAAGGACAAGATTTGGATTTTCTTTTTTCTTTTTTTTCTTTAATTCAAGAAACCCCTGTGAAGAGAGGGATCTAAGTGGATGCGATTATCTGGTGATGATGATGACCTCATGAAGTTTCCTCATCTGGAGGAAGTGTGTCCGAAACATTTCATACATCTGGCCAAATGGGCTCTCTTGAGCTGTAAATAATATTCCATTTGTTCGGTCGTACCACGATGCCTTGGCTTCACACTGATGTGAGTGAGCAAGGGGTAGAGGAGCAGTGATGATGGTGGCTGGATTACTTGGTGTGCCCAATTTCCTTGTCACAGTGCGTGTGTAAAGCAAGAAAAAAAAATATAGAGAGAGAGAGAGAGAGCGCGATGGATGTGGGGATGGATTGAGGAGGGAGAGTTGTGGGGAATGAGGATTGCTTGCTCTAAGAGTCCTCTTGTCCCGACAACAAGGGAGGGGGCTGCAAGGAAGTTATCTCAAAGCCATCAATCAAGATCCCACAAGGAGACAAAATAATAGATGGTTGGAGTTGGGTGCGTGTAGTCTCCATTCAGCCATTAAAAGCTTTGCGTGTATAATTTCTGTGGGGTGTGGGGGTGGGGGGAGAGAAGAGAGGAAGGAATAAAGAGGATGAGAGAAAAAGAATCGTCCATACTGTTCCACCAGATTGGATATTTTGATGCCCTCCTCCCTCACTTTAGTATTAGGAGCATCTTTTAGATTTCTGAGCACCGTCTTACTCTCTTTCCCACTTTCCATGGCACACAACTCTCTGCCTCTGCTAGCTCTCATGTATCGCTATTGCATGATTTTACCCACCCACCCACCTTTATTGCTCCTCTCTTACCGGGTTCCGCTCTTTATTACTCCGACCCTTTTGTATTTCGCCCTACCCGTACCTCCTACAGCAACAACCCCACCCAGTCAGTCCTTGTGGATTCCTCCCCCATTCATTTAGCCCCTCCATGCATCATTCCTAAGCTAATTAATAACAAATCACCCTTCAACCCGAGGGCAGGAAAGTCCATCCAAATCCCCAAGGGCCATGAGAAAAGCGACATGAAAAGCATAAAACCCTTTCCTAGCTCCTCCCCCACTCCCCTGCCACATTACTCTAGAGAGGGAGAAGGGGTTTGGTGTATAGTGAATCTACATAGGAAAGCTGCCACTTCCTCCTCCTCCTCCTCCTGCTGCTGCTGCTACTACCACTGCTATCACTCCACACTCTGTTTATTGGCAGATGATGTCCCGTCAAGGAAGCTGCATCTCCAGATGTTGTATTAAAGTAAGGGAATGCAAATCCCCCAATTCCAGTCACTCCCCTTCTCCTCTTCTCACTCTAAATCATCAATACCCTTCTCCATCCCTTTGTTGGCCTCCTTATCCTCTCCTTACCACCACAACCATCTAGAGATGCTCAGCTCATTGAAGTCCCATGAAGAAGGTGAGGAGGACCCCGACCCCCATAACCATCACCACCACCACCACCACCACCACTCCAATCCTCACCACCCCAACCCCCCACATGGCCTCATCTCACTCTCGGACCATGCCCGCCAGCTCCTGATCAGCTGCGCCGAGCTCATCCACTGCGGCGACCTCCCCACCGCCCGCCGCACCGCCTCCCTGATCTCCACCGCCGCCTCGCCTTACGGCGATTCCGCCGATCGCCTCACCCACCAATTCGCTCGCGCCCTCTCCCTCCGGCTCGACGGCCTCGCCCGCCTCGCCTCCTCCGCCTCACCCTCCGTCACCTCCTCCGAGTCCCTCCAGTCCTCGTACCTGTCGCTCAACCAGGTCACCCCATTCCTCCGCTTCGTTCACCTCACCGCCAACCAGGCCATCCTCGAGACCCTCGACGCCTCCCGCCGCATCCACATCCTCGACTTCGACACCTCCCACGGGGTGCAGTGGCCCCCTCTCCTTCAGGCCATTGCCGAGCGTTCCAATGCCGACGGCCCCCCGTCCATCCGCATCACCGGCACCGGGACCGACCTCGGCGTCCTTTGCCGGACCGGTGACCGCCTTCAGACCTTCGCTCGCTCATTAGGCCTCCAATTCCAATTTCATCCTCTCCTCCTCCCCATCGGTAGCACTAACACCACCAGCCCCAGCAGCAGTACCAGCACCAGCATTCTATCCACTACCACTACTACTACTAATCTCACCTCTTCTTCCTTCCAACTCCATCCTGGCGAGACCCTTGCAGTAAATTGTGTGCTGTTCTTGCATAAACTCCTCCAGGACGGCCGCAACGAGGATGACGGGTCTCGAGAGCTGAGAGCCTTCCTTCAAGCGGTGAAGGCAATGAACCCAACCGTGGTGACGGTGGCCGAGAGGGAGGCCACCCATAATTCACCGATTTTCTTGCAGAGGTTCATGGAGGCGCTGGATTACTACACGGTGGTGTTCGAGTCCTTGGAGGCGACGCTGCCGCCCAGAAGCCAGGAGCGGCTGGCGGTGGAGCAGGTGTGGCTCGGACGGGAGATCGAGGACATCATCGCCCGAGAAGGGGAACGGAGGAGGGAACGGCACGAGAGATTCGCGCGCTGGGAGGGGCTGATGAGGGGTGCTGGATTCTCCAACCTTCCCCTCAGCCCCTTCGCACTCTCGCAGGCGAAGCTGCTGCTCCGACTTCACTACCCCTCCGAAGGCTATCAGCTTCAGATGCTGGGGGACTCCATCTTCCTTGGTTGGCAGAACAAGGCACTATTCTCAGTCTCATCTTGGCGCTAGTGCAACAACCATTGAGAGGATTTAAAGAGAGAGAGAGAGAGAGAGAGAGAGAGAGATTGAGAAGAAGAAGAAGAAGAAAGAAAGAAAGACGGTGGAACAACCCTAGGTGAATTGATTAATAATTAAGCTCTTTCTTTTTCCCTTTGGATGGGCTTGTTTCTTGACTTATGGTCGGTTTTTAAGGAAGTTAGCAAAAGCCCAAAGGGAGAAGGGACATAGGTAAGTAAGTAGATGTGTATGGGGTAATCTTTTATTATGATCTTAGATGCGAACTCTAACCCTACTTTGTTCTATAGTCTGCTGGAAGGAGAGAGGAGAGGGGATGTGGTGCACGTTGCATGGGAAATTTTGGAAGTGGTGAACAAAAAAGAGAGGCTATATGTTTTCTCACCATGCCTCTTTCTTTTCTCGCTACCTTCTTGCTTCCCAAAGCTAAGTCCCTTCCTTGAGTGTTCTCGTCTCCTAGCTCCCTTTCTTTTTTCAAATTTATGTTAATATAAACTACCTAGGGCTGTTGCATACCGTTTGTTTTCTGCTCACGAATTGTTTTTTTCTTTCTGCTACTCTACATGTGTATTACTTCTTATATTCTTGAAATGGATGTGCTTTTGGATATTTAATTGTTATATTTTATGAAGGATCTTATAGTAAGATCCTCCATTCTTATTTTTATTGGTCATGGGGATTGTGTGGCTTTGGCTTCTGGCTGTGGTTCCACTCTTTGCATAGTTTATGATAATGGATGACTCACCTTCATTTATTTTTGTTCATGGGTCCTTATGTTTGCTTGGCGTTAACTTGCATTCACTTGCCTGTTGGTGCTTGATGCAGTGATTTATTATTATTAATCATATTTGTTCACTCCTACCTATGACTAAAGAATAGTTCTAGATTAGCATTTATAAGGGTCCTGAGGGAGTAATCATCACATAGGCTCTCCCACCCCGCAAAAGGGCATCTTATGTTTGAAATATGCTCTCTCCTGTCTTGTGATCCCAGGAAGGGGGGTTTTGTTCTTGTTTTCTGTGCTCATGCCCGAGAGATGCTTGTTAGTTGTCTTTTGGGGGTGTATCATTCCCCCATTCCCACCCCCTTAATCCTGCCTCTTGTCCCCTCAAACAAAATCATGGGATTTCTCAAAATCTTACTTTTGCTGACCACCTTGCCCCCTTTTCCTAACAAAACATTCCCTTTTAGAAGCCCCTCTCCTTGGGATCTTGCATGCCTGCTTGGTTCCTCAACAAGAACTCATGATTTCTTTGCTGCCCTTGATGAACATCTCTCTCAACCACCCCCTACTCTCCCGTTACCCCCCACCAACCCAACCCCACCAAAAAAAAAAACCACACACACCCACACACACAAATACACCCTGAGCTACTGCTGAACGAAACAGCTGATCTGCCTCCACCTAAGCGTAGCTGTATCATTGCAAGAGCAACTCATTTTGATCTTTTAATTTACTTGAACATGTCCCTAATAGCTCTAGTCCTTGAAATTTGTCATTATGAAAGAAGTTTTGAAGCATTTTGATTCCATGCATACATAAAGCACCAACAAGTTTCTTTCTTGTACATTTGTTATCTATAATATTATGATATCTTTTCTATTTTTACTTTTACCTATTCAGTTAAAATTTTAAGTTGCAGTATTAAATATGAGAATGAATATGCCATAAAAATTTATATGCTCTACTAGCTACGTTGCCAAATTAGTTTTAGAGAAATAAGGATCTCAGTGGATGTTATAGAAGGTTTCTATATAGTATGCATGATTCACCCAAGTAAATTGCCGAACTCTGCAAAGGTCTGACAGCCTAGAAGATGCAGATGGATGGTATACAAATATGACCGTATTTCATTCTTTTTATTCTATCTACTTATTTGAACACTTTGAAATAGAGATGAAGAGCACCTACTTTCTCAAAGTAATATTGTTCATGACATAGGAATTGTTTCACATTGTAGCGTAAGTATATATCAAGAGCCAGCATTTTTTTTAAAAAAATATAGTAAAGCTCATAATATGGTCTCATTTCCATGACAAAGAAGTGAGAAAGTGTCCAAGCCAATTTCAAGCGGCAGTGGAACTGTCAGATGGATCAATTGCATCAACAGAGTAGTATTTCTTAAGTTCTCCTACTCCAGCATACATTTATGACATGACACATGAAAAGAATATGATATGGCACAAGAAACCCACTTGTGCATTTCCTTCAAAGCAACTGCATTCAATGATAGCAATGCGTACATACAAATAAAAACACAACACACACATATAATGTTTGTATGTGTGTACGCATGCACATATATATGCATAGACATAAATGCACAAATGCATACTTTTCATGCATAAAAAAGCAATATATCCCATTCACTAGATATGTACAGATATATGAATGCTATTTATCAGAGTATGAATGTACATACATGAGTTATACATGTAGGCTTTTTGGGGGATGAACTATATCCAATCATCCGCATGAGTGTGGGTGAAGCAATGGGGTAGCTTGGCAGATTGGACAAAATGTAAGATGGTACCGCTGTCATTTATTGCAATGATAGATGAAAACGGGATACATCAATATGTCTGGATCTGTCAAAGAGATCCTGCATTTATTTTCTTAATGATTGAATGCTCGGAGTTGATAAATTTATGGGATCATCTGCTGATCTGAAGGGGCATCTGATTTCCTTTTCCTTTTTTTAGAGCATAGGAGTCGAAGTATATATTTTGTACCACAGATTCTGATTCATTAATGCCGTGAGTTACTCATGGCCAGTAACTAATGTCCAAGGAACAGCCAACATTCATTCAAATACTTTTTTCCCCTTTTTTGTAGTTGTTTCTTACAATGCTAACCTGAAACCTTGTCATCTAAGTATAAAATGAAGTGCCAGTCCCATGTATTACTCCCTTCAACAAATGGATTTTAACTGTGACGCTTGACGTCAATCACAACTACGACTAGACGAAAGTTGCAAAATATATCATAGTTCCATGCTTTTCTGGGCCCAACACTAAATTTCCTCTCCCTCATCTAACCTCCTCTACCCACGGTAGTTCAGTGAACTCAGAAAGGAATAATAAAAAGAATCTCATGCACATTTGCTTCTCGGAATGTCTGACTTGAGATCATCTGGTGATATTCTTGCTTCTTCTTCTTCTTTTCCAATGAATGCGATCTAGACCAGGAGAAGCCATGGTAAGTGTGAAACCCTACTTCTCTCTCTCTCTCTCTCCCCCCCCCCCTCTCCTCCTCCTCCTCCTCTCTCTCTCTCTCGCTGCCCCCCACCCCCAAACGGCTGATTGGGAGAATCCAAGTTAAAAGCATGGTCCATTGAACTCTGCAAGGACAAACAGCTTCCAACCAATGCGTCTCATCTGGGTACCACGCATGCTTTTCAAATCATGTGGGTTCATATGATATTCATAAAAAGATAGCTAGACAGCTAGATATAGCTTCCTGTCACCAACCCTTAGCCAAGCACTACTTTCAGGCAGCCATGTCACTATCTACAGCTGTGGGTACTGGGTGATGGATGGAACCATATATATCACTTAGATTGCTTCCAGGAGAAAGCATCAAATATATGAGATATGTCATGAGTGAAGATTGACATGAGAACGCTCGTGGTTCGGTAGTACAAGGAAGAGATATGCATTCATTCATTGGACAGAAGAGATTCTGAAAGGCCACATAGATGGAACGAAGTGTTAAAGCTATTTGTATTTGATGGAGTTGTAAGTGGGGGGAGATCAAAGAGATTAACTTTATACATGTAGCATTCCATCAAAAAAAAAAACTTTATATATGTAAAGGTGAGCTGTACAAGCTTGAGGCTGTGAATGGAAATATTGTCCTACACAATGGGGAGATGGTCTAAGATTACTGACTCCAGCAAGTAGGGGAACGTGGGGAAGGCGAGAGCAGGGTGAGAATCTTATACCTTGCTGTGGCAAAAGAGGCTGGGGTTTGTTGAGGAGAGGGGTTGTAGGGCTTAGGGTTGTGCAGGAAGGAGTGGGGTAAAGAAAGGGTCTGAGCTGGTAGGTGCAGGTTCGGATTGCTAATAGATAAAAAGAAGCAACGGGCATTTATTTTGGGACACATGGCCCGTAGAGCCCTTGTTCCATCACTGAGCAATCCTACTTAAATGATTCAGAGAGAGAAGGAAGAGAGAGAGAGAGAGCATTTAAGCATGGTAACAAGTCTACATGGGCAACATATACAAGTATCTTGCATGTAGAATATTCTTCTTCCATGTTCCCTGGTGGGTTTTGGAATATACAGTTTACCAATCTCCACAACACCGAGGAAAGTCTGAGCTACAGTATTATTAGATAGTTTACCGTCTAACAAGCTGCACGAAGGCGCATTAGGATGGAGTTGGAGACGAAGAAATTAAGCTGCCAGTTAAAGATATATAAACTATCAGAGAACTGACCAAGTTGATATGCTTATGTGTAATAAAGATGTAAGAAGATCACACTGATAGATAACTCTTGATATGCATGAAATTATGAATAAAAGAAATTCATAAATCCAATCAAATTTATTGCTCTTTTTTTTTTTTTTTTGCCGCAACAATTACTGTTATAAGAGGATATATGGAGTACGTAAGACTGGCCTGAAAAATATGTTATCCCAAATGATGCTTTGATACGGAAATAAGTGAACTCCCGCCGCGTATACCTTAAATGAAGAGTTGATGCGTTATTTTGTGTCTCACAAATCCTAAGATGTCCATGCAAACATATCTGCCAAACCAGGATCCACTGGAAGCTTCGACTCACCAATCTGTAGCTTTCACCTAGATGACCTTGGGTGAATTAATGAACATTTACTAATGTATCAAGGGAGTAAAGAAGTTAATTTGGATGATCCCATTAGCATATTATTAAGTAGAGGATAAAAAAACAACAGTGCTTTTGCAATTTCTAAGCACTGCTAAGATTATTAAGGACTTATAAAACCCATCTCAAGTATCAACAAGAAATTTGTAGTCCCTCCAAGTCCAAGTCTAAGGGAGTTAATCAGTAACCTTAATTGGATTAGTCACTATCTCGTAACCTTATGCAATCTCCTATGTGATTCGGTTTCTAAACTTAAGAATGAATGCTAAGTTAAAAATTTCGGAAGTAGAGTCAACCTTCTTTTATTTTCAGCATATAATTATCGCAGGAATTAAGGGAAGGCAGAATCTTTGGAGACGTATGCATGGTTTGTTGGTTTCTTTTCAGGGGATTATATAAATATATATTAAAAAAAAAAAAAGAACAAAGAGAGGAGGGACTGGCGAATAGCACTGTCATCAATCACATCAGACATTAAACTAAGGGAGGTGGCATTTCCATCCATCATTTCTATAGAAATATACAACCATCAAAGCCCTCTCCCCTCCCATCATCCCAATGGTACCTGCCTCTATTGCATATGGATGGCATATG
>QRFJ01000090.1:841822-885181 GCA_006176705.1 Cocos nucifera | reverse complement strand
CATCTTGTAAGCTGGTTGATATTTGAGGCACAGATGTCAGGAGCAATTTCCTTATTGAAGGCTTTTTAGATAGGACTGACCCAAAAAAAAAAAAAAGGCTGTTTAGATACAAAGAGATCTTTTTAGCTCTTCTTCACCATCAATTACTAGGAAGGGGAATAAAAGGGAGAAGGACAAGATTTGGATTTTCTTTTTTCTTTTTTTTCTTTAATTCAAGAAACCCCTGTGAAGAGAGGGATCTAAGTGGATGCGATTATCTGGTGATGATGATGACCTCATGAAGTTTCCTCATCTGGAGGAAGTGTGTCCGAAACATTTCATACATCTGGCCAAATGGGCTCTCTTGAGCTGTAAATAATATTCCATTTGTTCGGTCGTACCACGATGCCTTGGCTTCACACTGATGTGAGTGAGCAAGGGGTAGAGGAGCAGTGATGATGGTGGCTGGATTACTTGGTGTGCCCAATTTCCTTGTCACAGTGCGTGTGTAAAGCAAGAAAAAAAAATATAGAGAGAGAGAGAGAGAGCGCGATGGATGTGGGGATGGATTGAGGAGGGAGAGTTGTGGGGAATGAGGATTGCTTGCTCTAAGAGTCCTCTTGTCCCGACAACAAGGGAGGGGGCTGCAAGGAAGTTATCTCAAAGCCATCAATCAAGATCCCACAAGGAGACAAAATAATAGATGGTTGGAGTTGGGTGCGTGTAGTCTCCATTCAGCCATTAAAAGCTTTGCGTGTATAATTTCTGTGGGGTGTGGGGGTGGGGGGAGAGAAGAGAGGAAGGAATAAAGAGGATGAGAGAAAAAGAATCGTCCATACTGTTCCACCAGATTGGATATTTTGATGCCCTCCTCCCTCACTTTAGTATTAGGAGCATCTTTTAGATTTCTGAGCACCGTCTTACTCTCTTTCCCACTTTCCATGGCACACAACTCTCTGCCTCTGCTAGCTCTCATGTATCGCTATTGCATGATTTTACCCACCCACCCACCTTTATTGCTCCTCTCTTACCGGGTTCCGCTCTTTATTACTCCGACCCTTTTGTATTTCGCCCTACCCGTACCTCCTACAGCAACAACCCCACCCAGTCAGTCCTTGTGGATTCCTCCCCCATTCATTTAGCCCCTCCATGCATCATTCCTAAGCTAATTAATAACAAATCACCCTTCAACCCGAGGGCAGGAAAGTCCATCCAAATCCCCAAGGGCCATGAGAAAAGCGACATGAAAAGCATAAAACCCTTTCCTAGCTCCTCCCCCACTCCCCTGCCACATTACTCTAGAGAGGGAGAAGGGGTTTGGTGTATAGTGAATCTACATAGGAAAGCTGCCACTTCCTCCTCCTCCTCCTCCTGCTGCTGCTGCTACTACCACTGCTATCACTCCACACTCTGTTTATTGGCAGATGATGTCCCGTCAAGGAAGCTGCATCTCCAGATGTTGTATTAAAGTAAGGGAATGCAAATCCCCCAATTCCAGTCACTCCCCTTCTCCTCTTCTCACTCTAAATCATCAATACCCTTCTCCATCCCTTTGTTGGCCTCCTTATCCTCTCCTTACCACCACAACCATCTAGAGATGCTCAGCTCATTGAAGTCCCATGAAGAAGGTGAGGAGGACCCCGACCCCCATAACCATCACCACCACCACCACCACCACCACTCCAATCCTCACCACCCCAACCCCCCACATGGCCTCATCTCACTCTCGGACCATGCCCGCCAGCTCCTGATCAGCTGCGCCGAGCTCATCCACTGCGGCGACCTCCCCACCGCCCGCCGCACCGCCTCCCTGATCTCCACCGCCGCCTCGCCTTACGGCGATTCCGCCGATCGCCTCACCCACCAAATTCGCTCGCGCCCTCTCCCTCCGGCTCGACGGCCTCGCCCGCCTCGCCTCCTCCGCCTCACCCTCCGTCACCTCCTCCGAGTCCCTCCAGTCCTCGTACCTGTCGCTCAACCAGGTCACCCCATTCCTCCGCTTCGTTCACCTCACCGCCAACCAGGCCATCCTCGAGACCCTCGACGCCTCCCGCCGCATCCACATCCTCGACTTCGACACCTCCCACGGGGTGCAGTGGCCCCCTCTCCTTCAGGCCATTGCCGAGCGTTCCAATGCCGACGGCCCCCCGTCCATCCGCATCACCGGCACCGGGACCGACCTCGGCGTCCTTTGCCGGACCGGTGACCGCCTTCAGACCTTCGCTCGCTCATTAGGCCTCCAATTCCAATTTCATCCTCTCCTCCTCCCCATCGGTAGCACTAACACCACCAGCCCCAGCAGCAGTACCAGCACCAGCATTCTATCCACTACCACTACTACTACTAATCTCACCTCTTCTTCCTTCCAACTCCATCCTGGCGAGACCCTTGCAGTAAATTGTGTGCTGTTCTTGCATAAACTCCTCCAGGACGGCCGCAACGAGGATGACGGGTCTCGAGAGCTGAGAGCCTTCCTTCAAGCGGTGAAGGCAATGAACCCAACCGTGGTGACGGTGGCCGAGAGGGAGGCCACCCATAATTCACCGATTTTCTTGCAGAGGTTCATGGAGGCGCTGGATTACTACACGGTGGTGTTCGAGTCCTTGGAGGCGACGCTGCCGCCCAGAAGCCAGGAGCGGCTGGCGGTGGAGCAGGTGTGGCTCGGACGGGAGATCGAGGACATCATCGCCCGAGAAGGGGAACGGAGGAGGGAACGGCACGAGAGATTCGCGCGCTGGGAGGGGCTGATGAGGGGTGCTGGATTCTCCAACCTTCCCCTCAGCCCCTTCGCACTCTCGCAGGCGAAGCTGCTGCTCCGACTTCACTACCCCTCCGAAGGCTATCAGCTTCAGATGCTGGGGGACTCCATCTTCCTTGGTTGGCAGAACAAGGCACTATTCTCAGTCTCATCTTGGCGCTAGTGCAACAACCATTGAGAGGATTTAAAGAGAGAGAGAGAGAGAGAGAGAGAGAGAGATTGAGAAGAAGAAGAAGAAGAAAGAAAGAAAGACGGTGGAACAACCCTAGGTGAATTGATTAATAATTAAGCTCTTTCTTTTTCCCTTTGGATGGGCTTGTTTCTTGACTTATGGTCGGTTTTTAAGGAAGTTAGCAAAAGCCCAAAGGGAGAAGGGACATAGGTAAGTAAGTAGATGTGTATGGGGTAATCTTTTATTATGATCTTAGATGCGAACTCTAACCCTACTTTGTTCTATAGTCTGCTGGAAGGAGAGAGGAGAGGGGATGTGGTGCACGTTGCATGGGAAATTTTGGAAGTGGTGAACAAAAAAGAGAGGCTATATGTTTTCTCACCATGCCTCTTTCTTTTCTCGCTACCTTCTTGCTTCCCAAAGCTAAGTCCCTTCCTTGAGTGTTCTCGTCTCCTAGCTCCCTTTCTTTTTTCAAATTTATGTTAATATAAACTACCTAGGGCTGTTGCATACCGTTTGTTTTCTGCTCACGAATTGTTTTTTTCTTTCTGCTACTCTACATGTGTATTACTTCTTATATTCTTGAAATGGATGTGCTTTTGGATATTTAATTGTTATATTTTATGAAGGATCTTATAGTAAGATCCTCCATTCTTATTTTTATTGGTCATGGGGATTGTGTGGCTTTGGCTTCTGGCTGTGGTTCCACTCTTTGCATAGTTTATGATAATGGATGACTCACCTTCATTTATTTTTGTTCATGGGTCCTTATGTTTGCTTGGCGTTAACTTGCATTCACTTGCCTGTTGGTGCTTGATGCAGTGATTTATTATTATTAATCATATTTGTTCACTCCTACCTATGACTAAAGAATAGTTCTAGATTAGCATTTATAAGGGTCCTGAGGGAGTAATCATCACATAGGCTCTCCCACCCCGCAAAAGGGCATCTTATGTTTGAAATATGCTCTCTCCTGTCTTGTGATCCCAGGAAGGGGGGTTTTGTTCTTGTTTTCTGTGCTCATGCCCGAGAGATGCTTGTTAGTTGTCTTTTGGGGGTGTATCATTCCCCCATTCCCACCCCCTTAATCCTGCCTCTTGTCCCCTCAAACAAAATCATGGGATTTCTCAAAATCTTACTTTTGCTGACCACCTTGCCCCCTTTTCCTAACAAAACATTCCCTTTTAGAAGCCCCTCTCCTTGGGATCTTGCATGCCTGCTTGGTTCCTCAACAAGAACTCATGATTTCTTTGCTGCCCTTGATGAACATCTCTCTCAACCACCCCCTACTCTCCCGTTACCCCCCACCAACCCAACCCCACCAAAAAAAAAAACCACACACACCCACACACACAAATACACCCTGAGCTACTGCTGAACGAAACAGCTGATCTGCCTCCACCTAAGCGTAGCTGTATCATTGCAAGAGCAACTCATTTTGATCTTTTAATTTACTTGAACATGTCCCTAATAGCTCTAGTCCTTGAAATTTGTCATTATGAAAGAAGTTTTGAAGCATTTTGATTCCATGCATACATAAAGCACCAACAAGTTTCTTTCTTGTACATTTGTTATCTATAATATTATGATATCTTTTCTATTTTTACTTTTACCTATTCAGTTAAAATTTTAAGTTGCAGTATTAAATATGAGAATGAATATGCCATAAAAATTTATATGCTCTACTAGCTACGTTGCCAAATTAGTTTTAGAGAAATAAGGATCTCAGTGGATGTTATAGAAGGTTTCTATATAGTATGCATGATTCACCCAAGTAAATTGCCGAACTCTGCAAAGGTCTGACAGCCTAGAAGATGCAGATGGATGGTATACAAATATGACCGTATTTCATTCTTTTTATTCTATCTACTTATTTGAACACTTTGAAATAGAGATGAAGAGCACCTACTTTCTCAAAGTAATATTGTTCATGACATAGGAATTGTTTCACATTGTAGCGTAAGTATATATCAAGAGCCAGCATTTTTTTTAAAAAAATATAGTAAAGCTCATAATATGGTCTCATTTCCATGACAAAGAAGTGAGAAAGTGTCCAAGCCAATTTCAAGCGGCAGTGGAACTGTCAGATGGATCAATTGCATCAACAGAGTAGTATTTCTTAAGTTCTCCTACTCCAGCATACATTTATGACATGACACATGAAAAGAATATGATATGGCACAAGAAACCCACTTGTGCATTTCCTTCAAAGCAACTGCATTCAATGATAGCAATGCGTACATACAAATAAAAACACAACACACACATATAATGTTTGTATGTGTGTACGCATGCACATATATATGCATAGACATAAATGCACAAATGCATACTTTTCATGCATAAAAAAGCAATATATCCCATTCACTAGATATGTACAGATATATGAATGCTATTTATCAGAGTATGAATGTACATACATGAGTTATACATGTAGGCTTTTTGGGGGATGAACTATATCCAATCATCCGCATGAGTGTGGGTGAAGCAATGGGGTAGCTTGGCAGATTGGACAAAATGTAAGATGGTACCGCTGTCATTTATTGCAATGATAGATGAAAACGGGATACATCAATATGTCTGGATCTGTCAAAGAGATCCTGCATTTATTTTCTTAATGATTGAATGCTCGGAGTTGATAAATTTATGGGATCATCTGCTGATCTGAAGGGGCATCTGATTTCCTTTTCCTTTTTTTAGAGCATAGGAGTCGAAGTATATATTTTGTACCACAGATTCTGATTCATTAATGCCGTGAGTTACTCATGGCCAGTAACTAATGTCCAAGGAACAGCCAACATTCATTCAAATACTTTTTTCCCCTTTTTTGTAGTTGTTTCTTACAATGCTAACCTGAAACCTTGTCATCTAAGTATAAAATGAAGTGCCAGTCCCATGTATTACTCCCTTCAACAAATGGATTTTAACTGTGACGCTTGACGTCAATCACAACTACGACTAGACGAAAGTTGCAAAATATATCATAGTTCCATGCTTTTCTGGGCCCAACACTAAATTTCCTCTCCCTCATCTAACCTCCTCTACCCACGGTAGTTCAGTGAACTCAGAAAGGAATAATAAAAAGAATCTCATGCACATTTGCTTCTCGGAATGTCTGACTTGAGATCATCTGGTGATATTCTTGCTTCTTCTTCTTCTTTTCCAATGAATGCGATCTAGACCAGGAGAAGCCATGGTAAGTGTGAAACCCTACTTCTCTCTCTCTCTCTCTCTCTCTCCCCCCCCCCCCCTCCTCCTCCTCCTCCTCTCTCTCTCTCTCGCTGCCCCCCACCCCCAAACGGCTGATTGGGAGAATCCAAGTTAAAAGCATGGTCCATTGAACTCTGCAAGGACAAACAGCTTCCAACCAATGCGTCTCATCTGGGTACCACGCATGCTTTTCAAATCATGTGGGTTCATATGATATTCATAAAAAGATAGCTAGACAGCTAGATATAGCTTCCTGTCACCAACCCTTAGCCAAGCACTACTTTCAGGCAGCCATGTCACTATCTACAGCTGTGGGTACTGGGTGATGGATGGAACCATATATATCACTTAGATTGCTTCCAGGAGAAAGCATCAAATATATGAGATATGTCATGAGTGAAGATTGACATGAGAACGCTCGTGGTTCGGTAGTACAAGGAAGAGATATGCATTCATTCATTGGACAGAAGAGATTCTGAAAGGCCACATAGATGGAACGAAGTGTTAAAGCTATTTGTATTTGATGGAGTTGTAAGTGGGGGGAGATCAAAGAGATTAACTTTATACATGTAGCATTCCATCAAAAAAAAAAACTTTATATATGTAAAGGTGAGCTGTACAAGCTTGAGGCTGTGAATGGAAATATTGTCCTACACAATGGGGAGATGGTCTAAGATTACTGACTCCAGCAAGTAGGGGAACGTGGGGAAGGCGAGAGCAGGGTGAGAATCTTATACCTTGCTGTGGCAAAAGAGGCTGGGGTTTGTTGAGGAGAGGGGTTGTAGGGCTTAGGGTTGTGCAGGAAGGAGTGGGGTAAAGAAAGGGTCTGAGCTGGTAGGTGCAGGTTCGGATTGCTAATAGATAAAAAGAAGCAACGGGCATTTATTTTGGGACACATGGCCCGTAGAGCCCTTGTTCCATCACTGAGCAATCCTACTTAAATGATTCAGAGAGAGAAGGAAGAGAGAGAGAGAGAGCATTTAAGCATGGTAACAAGTCTACATGGGCAACATATACAAGTATCTTGCATGTAGAATATTCTTCTTCCATGTTCCCTGGTGGGTTTTGGAATATACAGTTTACCAATCTCCACAACACCGAGGAAAGTCTGAGCTACAGTATTATTAGATAGTTTACCGTCTAACAAGCTGCACGAAGGCGCATTAGGATGGAGTTGGAGACGAAGAAATTAAGCTGCCAGTTAAAGATATATAAACTATCAGAGAACTGACCAAGTTGATATGCTTATGTGTAATAAAGATGTAAGAAGATCACACTGATAGATAACTCTTGATATGCATGAAATTATGAATAAAAGAAATTCATAAATCCAATCAAATTTATTGCTCTTTTTTTTTTTTTTTGCCGCAACAATTACTGTTATAAGAGGATATATGGAGTACGTAAGACTGGCCTGAAAAATATGTTATCCCAAATGATGCTTTGATACGGAAATAAGTGAACTCCCGCCGCGTATACCTTAAATGAAGAGTTGATGCGTTATTTTGTGTCTCACAAATCCTAAGATGTCCATGCAAACATATCTGCCAAACCAGGATCCACTGGAAGCTTCGACTCACCAATCTGTAGCTTTCACCTAGATGACCTTGGGTGAATTAATGAACATTTACTAATGTATCAAGGGAGTAAAGAAGTTAATTTGGATGATCCCATTAGCATATTATTAAGTAGAGGATAAAAAAACAACAGTGCTTTTGCAATTTCTAAGCACTGCTAAGATTATTAAGGACTTATAAAACCCATCTCAAGTATCAACAAGAAATTTGTAGTCCCTCCAAGTCCAAGTCTAAGGGAGTTAATCAGTAACCTTAATTGGATTAGTCACTATCTCGTAACCTTATGCAATCTCCTATGTGATTCGGTTTCTAAACTTAAGAATGAATGCTAAGTTAAAAATTTCGGAAGTAGAGTCAACCTTCTTTTATTTTCAGCATATAATTATCGCAGGAATTAAGGGAAGGCAGAATCTTTGGAGACGTATGCATGGTTTGTTGGTTTCTTTTCAGGGGATTATATAAATATATATTAAAAAAAAAAAAAGAACAAAGAGAGGAGGGACTGGCGAATAGCACTGTCATCAATCACATCAGACATTAAACTAAGGGAGGTGGCATTTCCATCCATCATTTCTATAGAAATATACAACCATCAAAGCCCTCTCCCCTCCCATCATCCCAATGGTACCTGCCTCTATTGCATATGGATGGCATATGAAAACAACCCGTCCACATCATCGATCCACATCCAGGCGGCACTTTTAGTCCAGGGCTACAACCCGACACAGCCTCATGGTTATATTAGCACAATAAAGAATTATAATAGAATATAATCTTACACTATAATGATATTATCAGAATAATTATTCGACATAACCTTATCTTCATGCCAATATGTGACTGTGTTAAGCTTTTATTAAACAAGGTAATAGATAATAATGGCAAACTAGGGCCATTCTGACCATATTTTTGGGAAGAAGCATTACCTTGACTACATTAACTTTCAGTAAATATTATATATTTTAAATTTATTTCATGAAAGTACAAGGATAGTTACTTGAAGATATGTTATTCTATGAATAATAAAAAGATTTATTATATACTTATGTTTAGTGAAATTATATACCAGCTAGCTGGCTTTTCTTTTTTATTAATTTCTTTGGCTTGGTGTTGCGGACGTGGGGTCTGAATCATACTTATACAACCATCATGAGGCTTTACAAATAAATTAAATTGGCACTTATGTATTATAATATTAAATTGTTATCTATGCTGTATTATTAAATGAAAGAGCAATATTCTATATTTGATTCTGTCTACCAATTTTTTTCACCAAAATATTCTTAATTCCTTTATGCATGAATATTTATAAAATATATTATTGATGCAGAAACTGGTCATCGCCGTAGTCCGCTGGAGTGGAGGCTGATGAGGTCACCGCCGGGGACCTGCAAAACAAAGTCCCATCCAGAGCCGGTGGGGGGTGGCTCCAGCAGGACCCTCCAACGATCAAGTCAGCTTTGACCAATAGGAATGGAGTGCTCGAAATGAGTTCCGGAGCTTGGAGAAGAAGAGGAGAGCTTAGAGATCATGGAGATTAGAATTAGCATATCTAGAGGGTCCTTTATAGGCAGAGCTTAGTTGATGGTGACGGCCATGCCGCCTGGCAGAGAGCCGTTGGGGCCGCATGGAGTTCGGTACAGAAAGAAAGGCATCGTCAGATGGATGGTGACAGCCATACTGGTAGGTCGTGGGCCGCATGGAGCTGGTTACGGAGAGAGTGGTGTCGCCAGAAGTGACGGCCATATCATCCGATCTTGTTGCCTGTTGTAGACTGATGGCGACAGTTCGTCCAGAGAAGTTCGAACTTGTAGGAGAGTTCGACTGAAGGGAAAGCTCGGGAGGAGCTCGACCGTAGAGAAGTTCGGAGGGGCTCGACCGACTGAAGGGACGGTCGCTTGGGGAGTTCGACCGAGGGACGACCGCTGAGGAGTTTAAGTGCTGGGGGATTTCATTAAAGTCCGACCGCTTGGAGTCCAAGGAGCTCGGCGGCTGGGGAGTCCGAAGAAGCTCGGTGGCTGGGGAGTCCGAAGAAGCTCGACTGCTAAGTAGTTCGATCGGTCGAACGGATTCGAAGAAGCTCGACCGCTAGGGGTTCAGCTAAAGCTCATCTGCTGAAGCTCTTCTGCGGCTACTGGTTGCATTAGACTGAGCATCGAACTAGACTTCGATGGGAGCGGGGTTTATCCCCAACACTAGCCCTCCTCTCCCGAGTTCGAAAATCGAAGGAAGAAAGTGCAGAAAAGGCGACTGTCGAAGTCTTCCTCTGAGCTCCATACTGATCCAGGTTGAAGCTCGGGGGAGATCTCATTTTCAGCTAAAGTTGATATCGAAGTTGAAGTCTAGGAAAGATCTCATCTCCAATCGAAATTGAGGAAGGCTTCGTTCGCTACGATCGAAGTCGGAGGTTGAGCTCTTTGGGGCGACATTGTCTCTTACAGCCGAGATCGATGCAGGCGTTCGAAAGAGATCTGATCTCAGGACGAGGTTATCTCCGATCTTATCTCTGATTGAAGTAGAAGTTGAAGCTCTCCAACCGAGGTTGGTCCGATCGCTGAGGAGAGATCTTATCTTCTTTGGTCGAGATTGATGTGGGCGCTCGCGTTAGGACGAGGTTCTCCTCCTGTTTCTAACTTCGACTTTGCTCGCGTAAGAATGAGATTCTTCTTTTATTCCTAACGGGCTATGGAGGTACATTCGGACCGTCGTCCGTCTCCTCCCATCTCATCTAAAGTGAACGAGGTCTTCGACTTTGCTCGCGTTAGGACGAGGTCCTTCTTCTGTTCTTAACGGGCTGTGGAGGCTTATACGGACCGTCGTCCGTGCCTTTCTCTCATCTCATTCTTTGTGAATGAGGCCTTCGACTTTGCTTGCGTTAGGATGAGGTCCTCCTTCCTATTTCTAATGGGCTGTGGAGGCTCATACGGACCATCATCCGCATCTCTTCTTCCGTCTCATCCTTTGTAAACGAGGCCTTCGACTTTGCTCGCATTAGGATGAGGTTCTCCTCCTGTTCCTAATGGGCTATGGGGGCACATACGGACCGTTGTCCGGGCCTCTTCCCCCATCTCGTCCCATTTGTAAATGAACGAGGTCTTGACTTTGCTTGCGTTAGGACGAGGTCCTCCTTCTGTTCCTAACGGGCTATGGGGCACATACGGACCATCGTCCGTGCCTCTCCTTCCATCTCATCCTTTGTGAACGAGACCTTCGATTTTGCTCGCATTAGGACGAGATCCTCCTTCTATTCCTAATGGACTGTGGGGGCACATACGGACCATCGTCCGCGCCTCTCCCTCCATCTCGTCATTTGTGAATGAGGTTTTGACTTTGCTCATGTTAGGACGAGGTCCTCCTCCTATTCCTAACGAACTGTGGGGGCGACATACGGACCGTCGTCCATGGCCTCTCCTCCCATCTCGTCCTTTATGAACGAGACCTTCGACTTTGCTCGCATTAGGATAAGGTCCTTCTCCTATTCCTAACAGGCTATGGGGGTACATTCGGACTGTCGTCCATCTTCCTCCATCTCGTTCTTTATGAACGAGGGTCTTCGATCTTACTCGCGTAGGACGAGGTACTCCTTCTGCTCCTAACGGGGCTGTGGGGGCACATTCGGACCGTCGTCCGTCTTCCTCCATCTCGTCTAAGGTGAACGAGGCCTTTGACTTTGCTCGCATTAGGATGATGTCCTCCTTCTATTTCTAACGGACTGTGGGGGCACATACGGACCGTCGTCCGCATCTCTCCTCTCATCTCGTTCTTTATGAACGAGGCCTTCGACTTGGAAAGGTCTTATTTCCCACGGTCGAAGTTGACTCGGGGGAGATCTTGTCTCCTGCAGTCGAGATTGCTGCGGACACTCGGGGGAGATCTTATTTTCTACAGTCGAGCTTTCCTCGAGGGAGATCTTATCTCCTACAGTCGAGGTTGTCCACGGTCGCTCGGAAGAGATCTTATCTCTAGCCGAGGTTGTTGCTCTGTTAGGACGAGATTCTCCTCCTGTTTCTAACCGAGGTTGACTCGATCGCTTGAGAGAGATCTTATCTCTGGTCGAGGTTGGCCACGGTCGTTCGAGAGAGATCTTATCTCTAGCTGAAGTTGTCGCTCGTGTTAGGATGAGGTTCTCCTCCTATTCCTAACCGAGGTTGATTCGGTCGCTTGGAAGAGATCTTATCTATAGTCGAGGTTGTTGCTCACGTTAGGATGAGGTTCTCCTCCTATTTCTAATCGAGGTTGACTCGGTCACTCGAAAGAGATCTTATCTCTAGTCGAGATTGACTCGGGCACTCAAAAGAGATCTTATCTCTAGTCGAGATTGACTCGATCGCTCGAAAGAGATCTTTTCTCTGATCGAGGTTGGCTCGATCGCTCGAAAGAGATCTTATCTCCTAGTTTTCTAAATTGAGGTTGACTCCCGTTCGCTCGGAAGAGATCTTATCTCTAGTCCGAGGTTGGCTCGATCGCTTGGAAGAGATCTTATCTCTAGCCGAGATTGTTGCTGCGTTAGGTGGGTTCTCCTTCTGTTCCTAACCGAGGTTGACTCGGTCGCTCAGGAGAGATCTTATCTCTAGTCGAGGTTGTTGCTCGCGTTTAGGACGAGATTTTCTTTTGTTCCTAATTGAGGTTGACTCAGATCACTCGGAAGAGATCTTATCTCTAGCCGAGGTTGTCCACGGTCGCTCGGAAGAGATCTTATCTCTAGCCGAGGTTGTCCAGGTCGTTCGAAAGAGATCTTATCTCTAGCTGAGGTTGTTGCTCGCGTTAGGACGAGATTCTCCTCCTGTTTCTAATCGAGGTTGACTCGGTCGCTCGGAGAGATCTTATCTCTAGTCGAGGTTTATCCACGGTCGCTCGAAAAGATCTTATCTCTAGCCGAGATTGACTCGGTCGCTCGGAAGAGATCTGTCGAGGTTGTCCAAGAAGAGATCTTCTAGCCGATGTTGACTCGGTCGCTCAGAAGAGATCTTATCTCTAGTCGAGGTTGTTGCTCGTGTTAGGACGAGGTTCTCCTCCTATTTCTAACGGACTGTGGGGGCACATAAGGTCCGCTGTCAGGGCCTCTCCCCCCATCTCATCCTTTATGAACGAGGCCTTCGCTCAGGAGAGATCTTATCTCTAGCCGAGGTTGTTGCTCGCGTTAGAATGAGGTTCTCCTCCTATTTCTGATGCGGTAATTATTGACTGCTTCTTCCCTATCATCGCATAGTTTTTGCATCCAGAAATAATATTATCGAAAGGAAAGAATTTTATTGAAAGAAAGTTACTAGCAGTGCATCCCCAAATTCTGTATTTCAAGATCGATCGTGGTAGCGTTGTTCCTCCGTGTTTCTTCGACAATAAGTTTCGGGATGGACGACCTCCTCATGCTGGCCTTCTTAATTTGGTACAATCTCTTATCGCCGGAAGACGACGAATCGCTGATGCACCAAGCTCCTCCCAAGGATAATGTGGATGAGGCCGTAAGGTGGCCGACCTTCTTACGGTCTCTGGCTATGGCAGTGCCGAGCTTCTTGCCGTCTCTGGCTATGGCAGCGCCCTTGGCCGATCTTTTTCTTCTTCAGACTGGTGCTAGAGAAATTTATCTAGCCGCCCCTTTCTGATGAGCTCTTCAATTTCGTCTCAAAGCTGCATGCATTCCTCAGTGTCGTGGCCATGATAATAATGGTAGAGGTAGTACTTGCTTCGATCGTACTTGTTTGGGGGAGATCGTAACCCTTCTGATCTTGGCCGCTGGTTCTTAACTTTCGTGAGAATTTGAGTTCGAGGAGCATTGAGGGGGGCGCAGTCGCGAAGCCTTTTGGGAGAGGGACTTCTTCACGCCCTTCAGTCAGAAATTTTTTAGTGGCGGGCTCGAAAAGTTTGGGCTTTGCTTGCGTTGTGGAGGTCGTAAGCGCGGTCGAACTTCATTCCGTCCCTTTGTAAAATCTATGGAAGAACTTTATGCCCCTTTGTCGGGGCTTCCTTGTAGTCATACTCGAGAGAAAGTCCTCTCTTATCCTGGGACGGTCGTGAGCGCAGCCGAACTTCATCTCACCTCCTGTGAAATCTTTGTAGGGGGCTTCCTTGGTGACATACTCGAGTGGGAGTTCGGCCTTACATGCGTCGAACTTCATTCCGTGGGAGAACTTCGTTCTGCCCTCGTTTGCATCGAACTTCATTCTGCTTTCCACCCTTGCTTGCACTGAACTTCATTCTGCTTTCTTGTAAAATCCTCTTTCGAGGATGTTCATGCCCCTCTGTCGGAGCTTTCTTGATGACGGGCTTGAGGGAGAGTTCGGCCTCGCTTGCGCCGAACTTTACTCCACTTTTCCGCGAAGCCTTCCATGAGAGAACTTCGACTCTCCGTTTCTCCTTTTCAAGTGCGATTGGTATGTCCAAACGCTCTCCTTTAAGGTCGGTTCCTCGCATCCTCATGGCGGACTTACTGGCAAAATCTCCGTCAGAGGTTATCGCATGGTCTGCATCATCTCGGCGAGGCCGTGAAGTCGTCCAGAACTGCTCTACATCTGCGGTGACTTCGGATGGAGCCTGGGCTGCAATGGGAGTCGGTCGCCGAGTCGAAGCTCTCTTGGAGGCATTTTCTCTTCGGAAGAGAAAAGGAAGATCTTTGGAGGGAGAAGAAAAAAATCATCGTCGAGCGCTCTTTTAAGAACAAGGAAACCTCGAAGGTTCATGCCCTCCTTCTAGTGCCAATCTGTTGACGCATAAATTGATCATCGCTGGAGTCTGCTGGAGTGGAGGCCGATGAGGTCGCCGTCGGAGATCTACAAAATAAAGTTTCATCCGAAGCCGATGGGGGGATGGCTCCGGTAGGACCCTCCAACGATCAAGTCAGCTCTGGCCAAAAGAAATGGAGTGCTCGAATGAGTTTCGGAGCTTGGAGAAGAAGCGGAGAGCTTAGAGATCATGAAGATTGGAATTAGCGTATATGGAGGATCCTTTATAGGCAAGCTTAGTTGATGGTGACGGGCATACCGCCTGGCAGAGAGCCGTTGGAGCCGCATGGAGTTCGATATGGGGAGGAAGACATCATCAGGTGGATGGTGACAGCCATACTGACAGGTTGTGGGCTGCATGGAGTTGGTTACGGAGAGAGTAGTGTCGCCAGTAGTGGCGGCCATATCGTCCGATCTTGTTGTCTGTTGTAGACTGACGACGATAGTTCGTCCAGAGGAGTTTGGACTTATAGGAGAGTTCGACTGAAGGAAAAGCTCGGGAGGAGCTCGACCGTAGAGGAGTTCGGAGAGGCTTGATCGACTGAAGGGACGGTCGCTTGAGAAGTTCGATCGAGAAACGATCGCTGAGGAGTTCGGGCGTTGGGGGATTCCGTTAAAGCTCGATCGCTTGGAGTCCAAGGAGCTCGACGGCTGGGGAGTTCGAAGGAGCTCGGCCGCTAAGTAGTTCGGTCGATCAAACGGATTCGAAGAAGCTCGATCGCTGTGAGTTCGATTAAAGTCCGTCTGCTGAAGCTCTTCTGCGACTACTGGTTACATTAGGCTAAGCATCGAACTAGACTTCGACGGAAGCGGAATTTATTTCCAACACATATAATAGGAAAAGTTAGATATATAGCATGTGCCCCTTTATTTTTCATTTTTTATAGACATCTCAAGTCATTTTTTTAATAAGTATATTTTTAATATTTTTAATTTTTGAGCTAATTAATTATTATTTTAATTTATAATCTTATATTTTCCTTTTTTATGTTCAGCCCCTTATATTTATACGCAACTTATTTCGAACTCTTAAGTCATGCACAATATTTCTAATTTTTGTTCTTTGTTTTTATATTTTATTATCCCTTTTTGATTTTTTTATTTTTGATCTTTTTATTTCCATTTCTTGGATTTTTGTATTTTAGTTTTGTTATTTATTTTATTTTAATTCCATTTATTTTGATAGTTGAAATTATTTTATATTTTATTTTATATCATTTTGTTATATTTTACAAGCAATTTATAATTCATTCTTTTATTACATTTATAATTTATTTAATTTTTTGCATCATTATTTTTAATGTATATTTCTAAATTTATTTTTATTTTATATTTTTGAATTTTTAACTTAACTTTTCTTATATATTTATTTTCAATTCCTTAATTATTATTATTTTCTATCTATATGCTTTCTATATATAATAACATCAGTATTATATGATCATGTATTCTAGCAATTGTTTTAGTTGATTGTATCATAGCAGTTATTTTTGGTCATATTAAAATAAACACTTCACTATAGCTTTGGGGGAGGGAGAGAGAGAGAGAGAGAGAGAGAGAGAGAGGCTCCTATTTGACAAGTTTACTGAAATAGTGAGTGAAATTTTTAGATGGTCTTGATTTATTATATATACTGTAAATAAAATTAATAAAAAAAAATATCATAATAGCGTGCAGTAATGTGTTAAATGATTAAACAGCGAATTATAAAATTAAATAATAATACATTGATATTGTTATAAAATTTTTAAATCAAAATATTAGGATGGTATTTTTTTTTTATTAATTTTATCTATGGTACATATGATAGATTTGATTTTAATGAGCCCTCGTAAAGTTTACCGGAAAAGTCGTTGCAAGTGGTTGTAGCGGTAAATGGTTGCATACATGCCTCCGAGGCGCGTTTTCTCTCTCTTATCCCCAACATTCCTTCAATAAATTGGCTCGGCTCCAATCAAAAAAAAAAAGAAAAGAAAAAACATAAAGACATCGACATGATATTGGTTACTGACACACGTGCGGTGGCAGGGGACACGACACGTGCTCTTGCGTGGAGATAGATTTTGGGTACGTGAAGGAGGCTGTCAGATTTACTGGGGTTGGTGGCAGTGCATTTAATGAACCACATGATGGTGGGCATGGGGGATTCCTCAGCCGGGTTGTCGCACCGACCCCCACGGGAATTTTCTATCATCTTTTTTTGTGTCCGGCTGTACCCAAAGTGATTTTGATGCAGTTGACGCTCGTCGTCGTTATCCTTTAAAAATAAAAATCAAAAAACAGAAATTTTATTTTCATTTTTTTAAATTTTTTATAATAAAAAATATATTTTTATTTCTTTTTATAATAATGAGGATGGTCGACGTGGCTAGTGACCAAGAAGAGAGAAAAAAATAAAATTGAAGGCATGGTTGAGAACAAAGAAAAAATATATTTTTTTATCTTAATTTTTTAATAAATTTAGTTATTTTTTTTATTTTAAAATATAATTAGTGAAAGACAATCAAAGAAGTGAAAATGGAAAGAAAATAGTATGGGATAGATGATATAGAAAATAAATTAATATCAGATAAAGAGATAGCCAGCAAAATTTATGGAGTCGAAATAGTTGTACAGAGGCAACTAAGAATGGCAATTGGATGAAATTTTTTTAGATATCCGATGTACCCTAAATCTTAATAGGATCTATTTAGAAAAATACTATAGATTTTAGGATTTAGAGTTAAAATTCATTGGGATTTGAAATGAACTTAAGATTTGATCCTTAGATACCTACTACTTAAATCCAAATATATATAATATAAATATTTTTATAATATATATATATATATATATATAAGACTTGAACCTCAAATCCCAAAGGATATCTAATATTCTTCATATATTGTTGATTTTAGTTTGATATATTATTAGTTAAATTATTAATTTTTTATATGATAGTACTTATATTCAAGTTATTATATATAAGTCTTTTCTTCTATCCTCCTGCTAGCATCATCACCACCTTTTTTTTTTTATTTGTTCGTAAGTCGTACCCTCTAGATTTATTATTTTTTGATGAGATGCACTTGAAAATTTTGGGCAAATCTTAGGGATGAATTTGGATGGTAGGATTTTAAGTGGATTTGGGCATGGATAGGATAAGTTTTATGGATATCTATCTATTGCCATCTAAAGGTGACGAAATAAAAAAAAAAAAATAAATAAAAGGAGAAAGGTGAGAACTATTTTTAATATTAAAAGTAAAAATTTTTTACTTTTACATTTTTTGAAAAAAATAAAAATTATTTTTTGTAAAAAAATATTGTAAACAAGATAATAATCAACATATTTTCTATATTGAATTCCATGGAAAAAATGGCACAAAATAAAATATTTTTTTTTTCCTTTTTATACAAGCAGTCGACACTATGTTGAGGGTGTACCCTCGTAATACTAATATAATTCATCAGAAATTTTCTTCATATTTTGAGAAATTCAAGGCAGAAAAACAAATGTAGAGGGCTCCTTTTTCTTTCACCTCTCCCTCCTCCTGGAATGTCCAACCAGCATTTTTGCATGATGTCTTCTATACCAGCAAAAAGGTGAAAAGATTCTTCACCCAAAAAAAAAAAAAAAAAGGGGTTGAAAAGAGACAAAAGAGTACAGTATAACAAATAGTTAAAGAAATTATGTAAATTTATGGGTTCCATGATCATAAAATATTTTTTGGATAACGAGGATCATCGTCGACCTGGATTACAATATCGAACTTGAATCTGAGGGAGCTTTCACCGATATCTCACGGATCGGATTATTAGGAATCCAAACAGACCGTTGGTGAATTTGTAAGAATAACTCAACAATCAAATGGACTAGTTCTTTTTTTCTTCTTAGGAATCCAAACAGACCGTTGGTGAATTTGTAAGAATAACTCAACAATCAAATGGATTAGTCATTTTTCTTCTTCTTCTTCTTCTTTTGCTTGAGATAATGTCCCCAAGTTTAGCTCTTACAATCTTGAATAATAATTTTACTACCCAGGATGCTAGCTACTCAAGAAAAATAACTTACAATATAATTTATTGAAAATAAATTCCGCTTTCATCAAAGTTCAGTCTGATGCTCAGCTTAATATAATCGGTAGTCACGGAAAAGCTTCAACGGACGAGCCTTAGCCAAACTCCTTCAGCCAATCGAACTTCTCAACGATCGAATTTCACCTAAACTCCTCAGCAGTCGAGCTTCTACGAGAGCCAAACTTCCTCCGAGCTCTTCCTTCAGTTGGACTCCTACGGGAGCCGAACTTCCGCCGAGGTTCTCTTGCAATCGGACTCATACAGGAGCCAAACTCCTCCAGAAGACGAACTTCTTTTGGATTCCTTCAGCAGTCGGATTACTCTTCTAGTCGGACTTGTATAGAAGCCGAACTCCTTTCTGACTTCTTCAGTTGGACTCCTACGGGAGCCAAACTCTTCCTCCAGTCGGACTCCTATGAAAGCCGAACTCCTCCCTGACTCCTTCAGTCGGACTCCTACAGTCAGACTACGGGAGCCGAATTTCCTCTGAACTCTTACAGGAGCCGAACTCCCGCCGAGCTCCTCCTTTAGTCAGACTTCTATGGGAGCCGAACTTCCTTCGAGGTTCTCTTGCAGTCGAACTCCTATGAAAGCCAAACTCGTCCAGAAGATGAACTCCTTCTGGATTCCTCCAGGAGTCGAATTATTCTTATAGTCGAACTCCTTCAGCTTAGTCGAACTTCGAACGCATGCTTCCACCAGACGACATGACTGTCAGCACCTCTCCCTCCGTAACAAGCCCCACACAGCCCATGATCTGATGATATGGCTGTCACTATCAATCTGACGATGCCTCTCCCTCTTCGACTGAATCCCATGCGGCCTCAAGTGGCTCGCTACCAGACGGTTATAGTTGTCACCATCAATCCACTACAAGCTTCGTCTATAAAAAAAAATTCTTCAAATATATATTTTTTAAGCTCACTTCTCTTTCCTGAGCACTCCATTTTTATTGGTCAGAAGAGCTGACTTGATCATCGAAGGATCCTATCGGAGCCACTACCACCGACTCTGGATGGAACTTTATTTTGCAGATCACCGATGGTGACCTCGTCTTCCTCAACTCTAGCTCGATCCGACGTCAATCAAATTCTACACCAAAAGAATTAGCGCTGGAGGAAGAAACTCTGCCTCTGAGGTATCCTTATTCTTAAAGAAGTGCTCAGTCGACCCTGTCGACCTTCTTCTTTAGGGTCACCTCCATCCTCTCCCTCAATTTCATGAAATGCCTCAAAAGAAGGTGACTACCTAGAGATCTACCGCTTCTACCGTCAGATCTGGATCAGATCCATCCATTCCTGCTCCATCGTCAACACTCCAATCTCTACCTCCACCGACGGCCATGGTAGATTCAGAGCAGTTTAACCTACTGATGCAGCAGATTCAGGGCCTCACCGAGATGGTGCAGATCATGCAGCAGCACCTGATAGTGACTCCATAAGAAAATCTACCATCAGGATGTCGAGAACCGATCCCAAGAAGAGTACTCGAACTAACATACCCGTCACCCTTGAAAAGAAGAAACAGAGAGCAGAGGATCCGTGTTCGGATCATGGTTCTCCTCTGAAGGAGACCTTCTCCATTTATAGCTGGAAGTCCTTCAAGATCTGTGATCAAGACGACATCCTCGATCACAAACTGCGGAAGATGGATCGATGAATTGAGAAACTCCACCATGTCATCTTGGCTCGTTATGATGACGTCTGCACCGATCCTCCTTTTTTTTTCCAAATTATACAAGAGCCCATTCCATCGAATTTCAAGCTTTCTCAATTTAAAAGCTACGATGGAATCTCTGATCTAGTCGATCATTTAGAGGCCTTCCGGACCATGATGCTACTCCATGGTGCACCAAATATCATATTATGTCGAGCTTCTTCATCTACCTTGAAGGGGCCAGCAAGAAACTGATACTCGACGTTGAAGCTAGGTACGATCTTCTCTTTTGACTACATGAGCCGTCAGTTCAAGGCTCACTTCATCAGCAGCCGACGTCCGCACCGAGGTTCAAATTTTTTGATGAATGTCAAGCAGAAGGTAGGAGAATTCATCCAAGCTTATGTTATCCGATTTAATGCTATTGCATTGGAGGTCCAAAACCTGGACCAGTCTATTGCAATGGCCGTACTCAAGAGCGGCCTTCAGAAGAATGATTTGCTATTCTTTCTGAAGAAGAAGTATCTTAGAAACTTTATCGATCTGCTCGCTCGGGCCGAGGGATATGTCCGTATGAATGAAGCCTTCAAATTGAAAAATGAAGAAGTTGTAGGAGAGCGGTGGATGGATGAGTCTGATAGACCCACCATCGATGGAGGGCCGAGAGAAGTTCGACCGCGCTCGTGGACTCCCTCCGAGCGCAAGCGAGCCCAAACTCCTCGAACTCATCATCGAGGAAGCTCCGACAGAGGGGTGCGAAGAAGTCCTCCCCCTGAAAGGTTCTATAACTATGCTCCTCTTAACGCTCCTAAAAGTCAAGTCTTGATGGAAATTAAGAGTCAGCTACCAAGATCAGAAAAATTATGGTCTCCTTCGAACAAGCGTAATCGAAGCAAATACTGTCTCTACCATCATGAACACAGTCATGATACTGAGAAGTGCATTCAGCTTCGGAATAAAATCGAGAAGCTCGTCAGGAGGGGTCGGTTGGGTCAATTCCTCCGACATCAGTCTGAAGCAGAAGAAGATCGGCCAAGGGCGCTGCTGTAGTCAGAACCACCCATGACGGAAGAGCAACAAAGAGGTCGTCCGGTCCGAAACTTATCATCTGAAAGAACTCGGAAGAATAATGCTCCTACGATCCTGAAACACAGAGAATCTGGGAATGTGCTGTCAGTAATTTTTCTTCAATAAAATTTCTCCATTTCTATATAATTATTTCTTAGTGCAGAAACTACGTGATGACATGGAAGAAACCATCAATAGTGATCATGTTAGGAACAGAAGGAGAACCTCGTCCTAACATGAGCAGGTCAAAATCCTTCAATCTCGACTAAAGATAAGATCTCTTCTGAGCGACCGAGTCAACCTCGACTAGAGATAAGATCTCTTCCGAGCAACCGAGTCAACCTCGACCAAAGATAAGATCTCTCCCGAGCTTCAAAGCCTTCGCCAACATGAGATAAGATCTCCCCCGAGAAGCTTCAATCTCGACTGTCAGAGATAAGATCTCCTCCGAGCATCCAACCTTCAACCTCGACTGCTAAAGATAAGATCTCTCCTAAGCCTCAATCTTCAGTCTTCGCCAACAGGAGATAAGATCTCCTTCAACCTCGGCTGCAAGAGATAAAATTTCTTCCAAGCTCAATCTCGACTATAGAGATAAGATCTCCCCCGAGCATCCGAGTCAATCTCGCTAGAGATAAGATCTCTCCCGAGCGATCGAGTCAACCTCGGCTAGAGATAAGATCTCTTCCGAGCAATCAAACCTTCGCCAATAGGAGATAAGATCTTCTTCAACCTCGACTGTCAGAGATAAGATCTCTTCCGAGCAATCGAGTCAACCTCGGCTAGAGATAAGATCTCTTCGCCAACAGAAGATAAAATCTTCTTCAACCTCGGCTGTCGGAGATAAGATCTCCCCCGAGCCCAACCTTTAACCTCGACTGTTGGAGATAAGATCTCCCCGAGCTCAATCTTCAACCTCGGCTGCCTGAGATAAGATCTCTCTCGAGCGTCCAAGTCAACCTCAACTAGAGATAAGAGATCGAGTCAACCTCGGCTAGAAATAAGATCTCTTCGAGCGACCGAGTCAATCTCGATTAGAGATAAGATCTCTTCCGAGCTTCAAAGCCTTTGCCAACAGGAGATAAGATCTCCTTCAACCTTGGCTGTTGGAGATAAGATCTCCCCCGAGTCCAACTTTCAACCTCGGCTGTTGGAGATAAGATCTCCCTCGAGCTCAACCTTCGACCTCGAACTGCTGGAGATAAGATCTCCCCCGAGCTTCTACAGGAGATAAGATCTTCAATCTCGAGGAGATAAGATCCCTCTGAACTCAACTTCAACCTCAGCTGCTGGAGATAAGATCTCCTCCGAGCTCAACCTCAACCTCGACTGCTAGGAGATAAGATCTCCTCGAGCGATCCAGTCAACCTCGGCTAGAGATAAGATCTCTCCCGAGCTTCAAAGCCTTCGCCAACAAAAGATAAGATCTCCTTCAACCTCAGGCTGTCAGAGATAAGATCTCCCCGAGCGTCCGAAGTCAACCTTGGCTAGAGATAAGATCTCTCCCGAGCGATCAAGTCAACCTCGACTAAAGATAAGATATCTTCTGAGCTTCAAGTCTTCGCCAACAGAAGATAAGATCTCCTTCAATCTCGACTGTCAGAGATAAGATCTTCCCGAGCGTTTGAGTCAATCTCGACTAGAGATAAGATCTCTTCCGAGCTTCAAAATCTTCACCAACAGGAGATAAGATCTTCTTCAACTCGACCGTCGAAGATAAGATCTCCTCGAGCAACGAGTCAACCTCGACTAGAGATAAGATCTCTTTCCGAGCGACCAGTTCAACTTCGACTAGAGATAAGATCTCTTCCGAGCTTCAAATCTTCGCCAACAAGAGATAAGATCTCCTTCAACCTCGACTGCCAGAGATAAGATCTCCCTCAAGCATTCGAGTCAACCTCGGCTAGAGATAAGATCTCTCCCGAGCTTTAAAGTCTTCATCAATAGGAGATGAAATCTTCTTCAATCTCGACAGGAGATAAGATCTCTTCTGAGCCTCTACGTCGACAGAAGATAAGATCTTCTCCAACCTTAGCCGCTAGAGATAAGATCTCCCCAAAGCCTCTACATTGATGGGAGATAAGATCTTCTTCAACCTTCGACCGTTGGAGATAAGATCTCTCCTGAGCTTCTACGTCGATAGGAGATAAGATCTCCTTCAACCTTGACTGCTGAAGATAAGATCTCCCCAAGCTTCTATATCGATAGAAGATAAGATCTCCTTCAATCCTCGACCGTTGGAGATAAAATCTCTTCCAAGCTTCTATGTCCATAGGAGATACCTTCAACCTCGGCTGCTGGAGATAAGATCTTCTCGAGCTTCTACATCGATAGGAGATAAGATTTCATTTAATCTCGATTGGAGATAAGATTTTTTTTGAGCTTCTATATCAATAGGAGATAAGATCTCCTTCAACCTCGATTGAAGATAAGATCTTCTTCGAGCTTCAACCTCAACGTCAACAGGAGATAAGATCTCCTTCAACCTCGACTAGAGATAAGATCTTTTTCGAGCTTCTACGTCAATAGGAGATGAGATCTTCTTCAACCTCAACTGCTGGAGATAAGATCTCTCCCGAGCTTCTTCATCGGTAGAAGATAAGATCTCCTTCGATCTCGGCTGCTGGAGATAAGATCTTCTCCGAGCTTTATCTTCGACCTTGACTGCTGGAGATAAGATCTCCTCCGAGCTTTAACTTTCAACCTCGACTGCTGGAGATAAGATCTCTTCTGAGCTTTAACCTCGACTGCTAGAGATAAGATCTCCTCCGAGCTTCTTCATCGGTAGGAGATAAGATCTTCTTCGACTTCAACTGGAGATAAGATCTTCCTCGAGCTTCAACCGAGTCAACCTCGGCTAGAGATAAGATCTTCCCGAGCTTCAAAGAGATAAGATCAATAGAGATAAGATCTCCTTCAACCTCGGCTGCTGGAGATAAGATCTCCCCCGAGCCCAATCTTCAACCTCGACTGCTGGAGATAAGATCTCCCCCGAGCTCAACCTTCAACCTCGGCTGCTGGAGATAAGATCTCCTCCGAGCTTCAAGCTTCAACCTTCGACCTCGGCTGCTGGAGATAAGATCTCCTCCGAGCTTCTACAGGAGATAAGATCTCCTTCAACCTCGACTGCTGGAGATAAGATCTCCTCCGAGCCCAACCTTCAATCTCGACTGTTGGAGATAAGATCTCCCCGAGCTCAACCTTCAACCTCGACTGCTGGAGATAAGATCTCCCCTAAGCTTCTATCTCCTTCAACCTCAACTACTGGAGATAAGATCTCTTCCGAGCCCAACCTTCAACATCGACTGCTGGAGATAAGATCTCCCCCAAGTTTCTACGTCAATAGGAGATGAGATCTCTTTCAACCTCAGTTGGAGATGAGATCTCTCTCGAGCCTCAACTTCAACTTCAACCTTGGCTGGAGATAGGATCTTTTCCGAGCTTCAACATCTTCGTCAACAGAAGATGAGATCTCCTTCAATCTCGACTGGAGATGAGATCTCCTTCGAGCCTCATCTTCAACTTCAACCTTGGTTGGAGATAGGATCTCCTCCGAGCTTCAATGTCTGCATCAATAGAAGATGAGATCTCCTTCAATCTCAACTGAAGATGAGATCTCTCCCGAGTCTCAGCTTCAACTTCAACCTCGGTTAGAGATGAGATCTCTTCCGAGCCTCAACTTCAACTTCAACCTCGGTTGGAGATAGGATCTCCCCCGAGCTTCAACCGCAACGTCAACAAAAGACAAGATCTCCCTGAACCTCAGCTGGAGACGAGATCCCCCCGAGCCTCAACTTCAACGTCAACTTTGGCTGAAGATAAGATCTTTTCTAAGCTTCAACTTCAATAGATGCAAAGCCCGAAAAAGGACTTCGGCAGTCGCCTATTTTGGCACTCCCTTCATTCAAATTTCAAACTCGAGAGTAGGAAAACTATTGTTGGGGATAAACCCCGCTTCCACCGAAGTTCAGTCTGATACTCAGTCTAATGCAATCAGTAGTCATGAAAGAGCTTCAGCGGACGAGCCTTAGCCGAACTTCTTCAGTCGATCGAACTCCTCAACGATCGAGCCTTCTCCAGTCGGGCTCCTACGAGAGCCGAACTCCCTCCGAGCTCCTCCTTCAGTCGGACTCCTATGGGAGTCGAACTTCCTCCGAGGTTCTCTTGCAGTCAGACTTCTACGAAAGCTAAACTTCTCCAGGAGACGAACTCCTTTCAGATTCCTCCAGGAGCTGAATTACTCTTTCAGTCGGACTCCTACAGGAGCCGAACTCCTTTCCGACTCCTTCAGTCAGACTCCTACAAGAGTCGAACTCCTTTCCGACTCTTTCAGTCGAACTCTTATAGGAGTCGAACTTCTTCCTCCAGTCAGACTCCTACAAAAGCCGAACTCCTCTCTGACTCCTTCAGTCGGACTCCTACGGGAGTCAAACTTCCTCCGAACTCCTACGGGAATCGAACTTTCTCCGAGCTCCTCCTTCAGTCGGACTTCTATGGGAGTCGAACTCCCTCCGAGGTTCTCTTGCAGTCGGACTCCTACGGGAGCCAAACTCCTTCAGAAGATGAACTCCTTCCAAATTTCTTTAGGAGCCGAATTACTCTTACAGTCAGACTCCTTCAACTCGATCGAACTCCGAACGCATGCTTCCATCAGACGACATGACTGTCAGCACCTCTCCCTCCGTAACAAGTCCCACAGGGTCCACGATCCGATGATATGGCTATCACTATCAGTCTGATGATGCCTCTTTCTCTTCGTACCAAATCCCATGCGGCCTCGAGTGGTCCACTACCAGACGGTTATAGCTGTTACCATCAATCCGCTACAAGCTTCGTTTATAAAAAGAAATCCTCCAAATATATTTTCTCTAAGCTCACTTCTCTTTTCTGAGCACTCCATTTCTGTTGGCCAGAAGAGCTGACTTGATCGTTGGAGGGTCCTGCCGGAGCCACCACCATCGACTCCGGACGAAACTTTGTTTTGAAGGTCACCGATGGCGATCTCGTCTCTCTCAGCTCCAGCTCGATCCGACGTCGACCAGATTCTGCCCCAACATAATTAATTTTTAACATATCTTATATTTTTTAGTAATAATGTACATATATTATATTATAGCCAGAAAAGAAAAAAAATTAAGGATCATTCTTTTATGGATAAAATATTTATCTAAAAAACTATATCTTTCTAGCTAAATATTTTTTAAATAATATTTAGATAGAAAAATAATTTTTTTTTTTTTTATACATGAGTAAGTTGTTCTGAAATCTATTACCATATTCTTTTATATTACTATTTTTCTAAATTAGTTGTTAAAATTTATTCATATTTCTCATAATATTCATTATACTTTTTAGATTTGAAGAAAATGGATGACTGAATTATTGAATATTAAATAATAAAAATATTAAAAATGAAGATAGGATGTTTTTGGTATAAAATTAAATATCTATTTTATTAGCTTATGAAAAAATAATTTAGGATAAAACTTTCCTTTATTTCATGCGTAAATGCTATTCATGAAAAAATAATTTTTTTCATCTTAAAAAATATAAAAATATTGACAAATTAATTAATAAAAAAATAAATTAAATTTTTTATAATATTTATCTAAAAAAATGATATTCTTAAAGGGATAATGGCTCTTAAGTGACCCAAGCCCCTAACCCCGTGCAAACAAGAAATGGGATGCTATCCAAGCTACCACCCAGTTCACAAATTTGAAGATATGTTACTGAAACTTTCAAATAAATGTTAACCATTTTCACTATAATAATTGGTTCAAACCTAAAACCTTTCCACAGGTACCACCGGTTGAGTCAGGTCCAATTGGCTGGTAGAGAGTTTTGTTGAAGCATTCTGTGAAGTCTTGCAAGGGCGCAGACAGACGCTAAAACGGCACCCAGAAAATAAAGGCAAACGCCGCTTCATCTTTATTGCAGCTTCTTTTAATTTAAAGCAATTTACAAAGAAACGTTCTCCTATATGATAAATTTGTGTTATTATAAATTTTTTTTTTAAAAAAAATCATTTAGGCTGCATTGGCGTATAAAACAGCTATAAGTCTTATGCCTGCCAAACAATCTTAAGAAGGCGGACATAAATGAGAAATAGTAATGCATTCATATAATATAATATATACAAATATTCCAAGGCAACTATTCGTATTATAAATGCTCCAATTTACATGAGCCCCTTCTTTTAAGCAATGAATAAAATAAAACATTTTTTTGCTAAACAAAATAGCTCTTCATTCTCTCTTGGTTTTTTTTTTTAATTTTTTTTTTAAATTCCTGAATTGTGGCACGGATGTTTTTTACTCCTAGTTATTTTATATTTGGATGAAAGACATTGGTTATTTCTATTTGGTCTATTTAAGCATTGAATACTTTTTAAATGACAAAGGTGAATCAAATTTAGCCCCCTACTTTTTATAAATTAGAGAAGAAGACAAATGACAAAGGTGAACATACATCCATCCGTTTCATTTTTCAAGAACAAGTCACTAGATTTAAGAGGGATTAGCTGAGTCATTATTAGTTCATGAAAAATTATCATTTATGGTTGGAGAGCATTAGGCAATTTTTTATACATCTATAAATAAATTAAAAAAAAAAGGAAAGAAACTAAATCGAGTTATATTCATCAAAATTAAACATGTCATTCATCGATCTTATTCTAAAAAGCAACCTTATTATAAAACTTGCAACCGAGACAGTTCATTCAATTATGCTACATATGAATAAGAAGTTGCAGATATAACTTGTGTACCATACTCATTTTTCTTCTTGTTGCACGGAATGCGGTCAACACCACCCACCCCAACCTATCCCCTCCAAAAGGCTATGAAATTACCAATTATCTTAGTTGAAATTCAGCTTTTAATTCCAATTGACTGGTGGAGTATGGTAGGCTTCATTATGATCTAAGGAAGCAAGAATCTATCAGAAATCTCAAAACATCTCCATGGTTGATAAAAAGGACACAGATTAATGGTGAATAAGCATTCACAAAGCCAGCCACAGTTAGTGGACAAGTTTTGTTTGTATGGCTTTGCCAAGTTGCTCTGTATGCATGCAATAACGCAGCCTGCCCAACCCCCACATTTATTAGTTTTTCAACTTGTTGCAATAGTTTCTGCGAGGCTGAGAGAGAGGTACTTGACCACACCAACAAACTTAAACCTGACCAATTCAGTAAAGGAGTAACACCTTGGAACCCAACTGATCCAACTTATAAAACAAATAGGATGACGGAACCCTTTTAAACAAACTAGCATTTAAAAATAAAACCCCGATTCGTCAACTAGTTTTGCTTATTTATGAGAAAAAAGCCAATTGGCTTCTCCCAAACCTTCAAGAAGAAAGTGTGAGGAAGAGAGGAAAATTTAAGAAAAATATAAGAATATCAAGCTTAGACTTCAAGAATAAAAAGATGAATGTAGAAGAAGTAAGCCATGCCTGATTTGATATGGGTTGGCATCATGGGACCAAGACGTGCACCTCTTAGCACGTATCTCACACTCTCTCCCTAAAATACAGGAAAGGATAAGTAAGGACCCCATTCTCCGCCTTCTTTATTAAATCTTCTCGCAATCCCAGAAAAGCTTCCAGCTTCTTTTTCCTTGTTTAGAGCATCGTCTCACCTATATATTCTTATATATTCAGTAATATCTTTCTTCAAGCAAAGGACTCACATCTATATTCCTAGTTGCAGAACGGATCATCAGCATATATATATATATGCAAGTATTCTAACAACCACAAGGTAAAAAATAATGCCCTTATGAGATGCCTCCAATAAACACAGTACTCTGTGATGTTCTTTGCGCGCAAGAGTAGGCGAACAATTGGTTCTTATTAAGGGTATATTTGATTTGCTTGAACCACAGTAGTAGTCACACAGATAACTCCATCTTAGAAATGAGGATGCCATCACCATCAGCATATAGCCATTCTCCTTCTTGGATCACCATACCCCCAATGTTGACCGACTCGTGCTTCTCACCAAGCCCTTTCTTGTTGGATTTCAGGGGGTTGGACCCCAGGGCTCTAACTCCAACGTCACAGCCATTGATTTCATCAACATCTCTGATGCAACCGTTCACAAGGATACCAGCCCAGCCCATGTTGTGGGCCAACAATCCCAGGTTCCCTCCAACCAAGGCACATCTCCTACTCCCTCCACCATCTACAACTAAAACCCTGCCATCCCCCGGGTTCTCAAGAACTTCCCTGACCAAGACATTGTCCTCAAACACCTTGAGGGTGACAATGGGGCCAGAGAATGCTCGGCGTTGTCCATATATTTGGAAGATTGGTGGAACAACTTGCAGCTCCCCCTTCGACAGAAGGGATTGGTTTGCGTCGCAGAGTTCAGCAGTTGGAAAAGAAGAAGCCATCTGCAATAGAGACAGCCAAATACTGTGTCCATATATTAATCTCCAAGTGGTAAAGTTATAGAACCTGTGCGCTTTATGATATCACTGAGAATATGAATTCAATAGCATTCCAGGAAACAAAGTAAAAAAATTGCTGTATTCACAGGGAAAAACAAATAAAAAAAATTCAAATTCATGTTACATAAAAATATGGCAAAGACACCATTCTGTGTGTTTAAAAAGGAATTACCAGGGGGGAAACTGCATTATTTTGCTTGGCATCTTTATGCTTGTTGGTTCAAAAATGTCAATGAAATTTAGGTTGCCACTGTTGGTGAAATTACCCAGCAATCCTTTCACCGCCACAAGAGAAGATATTTGCGTGCAGGGAAACAGCTATTCTTGACAGGTTCTTTCTCGTACCTCAAATCTAGCTTATACCACTTCTAATTTGCATGGTAACTTCGTTCTCTCTCAAGATAACTGACTAAAAAATCTAAATGATAGCTTAGTTATGTGTTGTAAACCATTATTTATTGCTGACTTCATATCTGCAACACATATCCATCTCACTGTCTTATCCTAAGAGTTTTTCCTTCGGATGGATGGTTGGTACCTTTCAGCTAAGAATGATAGAATACTTAATTGCTTCACATCTTATGATGGCTATCCTTGGGCCATCACCTAATTAACAAGCAAACTTTTTTTGACCATCCCAAATTCCCAACAAGGTTACCCACTGTTTTATTATATTTATAATTCATTTTTTGTGAGTGTAACGGAGGGACTAAGAACACCAACTTTTATTCAGGATATTAAATAGAAAAGTACCAAAGTTACACATATTACAACAACCCTCAGCAGAAGGGAAAATGAAAGAAGGGGACAGCTAGGGAGAGTGGAGCACCAATCTCATAACTTCCTCACAATTGGATAGATTTTTGCTGCTACAAAATACCTTCCACTCTGAGAGAAGGTGTAGAATGCGATGAAAGCCTGAATGAATAGGTGCCCTCTTGTTCAATAATATCGTGTTGGTACGAATAACTCTCATTGGACACGTGGCGCCATCAGAAGGATCATCATCTTAGATGACAGTCAAAAACGAGAGGTTTCGGTCTTAGGTCGGTAAAATACTAATCTGGATTCCCTTCAATAATGATCAGATTGAGTGGCTGAGACCAGACCGGTAATATATCGACAATAGCAAAACTTAAATTGGCAAATCACCATCTCCATTTTACAGGTCGCATGAGGCCCGGGATCGGCATTTAGCCGATCTCCTAGTAGGTCACAGAATCAGACCAGGTATTTTATCAGTTTGAAGGCAAGCGGCAACCTAAGATATGCAGTAGACCAGATTTTCACCGACCTGGATGATTCTATCTGCCACTCTGATTTACGAGATCGGTAAAGCACCGATCTCGTCACCATCCAGATCGGTAACTTACCGACCTCGACATCTTCCAAAATTCAGCTAAGCGCTGACTGCACTCCCGCCTAATTGTGACTCTCTAGTTGTACTATAACTGCCTGCCACCAAGGCAAAACAGCCAATAGTTACAATCCAGCTGGCTATAACAGATTAACGGTCTAATAAACTCTCCTTAAGGCCTAAGTAATCCCCTCTATAAATAAAGAGACAGGGTACTTCTCCAAGTAAGCTCAAGCTTAAGATTCATAGAGCTGAAAATCTGCTGAAATCAATCCTCGACTTTCCCACTGAAGGAAGATCGAAACCTTCTTTTTTACTCAAAACTCTCCCATTTTATCTTTCGATTTTCATTTTTCACTATTTGTTCTCAAGGCTTTAGCTGACTTAAACATTGGAGGATCCTAAATCAGAGGGTACCCCATCGGTTCTTGGATTTTTTTCCTGTAGATCACCTTGCAATCAGCATCAATTCTACCCGGTCGGCTCTCCAACGCGAAGTCTTTTTGATCATTTGAGGCCTTGCAGCAGCACATCATATTATTCCTTCCACAAGCATCAACATAGAGGTCACCCACTCTTTCAGTTAGAGTCAATAAATATAGGAGAAGATTTTGCCTCTATCTGAATTGTGTTTATAAAAAAAATATTACAACAAAGATCTACCAAACATGAAAACCTAGTTTGTTAAGTTCCTTGAAGCTTCATAGAAGCCTCCACAACATATCACATATAGGAAGCACAACCGACAAATTTTAGTTCTATGGTACTCTGCAAACTGCTATGTAAAACCAGGAAGAGGAATTTGTTCTTATATCTTCATTCTCTTCAAATTTCTCTCGCATTAAGTCTTCTTTCTTCTTTCAATTCTTTTGAATCAAAATGCCATCATAGCAAAGTTGCAAGTTCATTCCTTACTAAGTTGAATGTCTGCAAAATACCTTCACTTCCTAGACAAAGACCGCTTCCTAGACAAGGTCTATCCTTGGCCTCCAAAGGAAAGTGATATAGTCCTTGCAGTTCACTAATCACTACCTATATCATTACTGTAGAAGGTCTTACACTTTCAAATATTTAAAACATTTCCTCCAGGTTTTGCCACATTTCCATCTCAATATCTCAAAATAACTGAGATATCATTATTTGCACATCCAGCCCCTTGTAATCCAGCAAGAGGAATTGCAATTTTTTTCCTCTTATTTTTCTAGCTTGTAATGTAAGCCTCAGGTGACAAATGCATACAAATGTCAAGCAAGAATCTGCAAGAAACTTCATCATGAAGTACATGAGATACAGGTCCTGTCAGAAAGATCAAAAGGGTATCATTTGCTTTTCTTATAAAGCATCTAAATCTTTTTCCTTTATGTATCTCCAGTAGATTTGGATACAATGGCACTCACTCCTTGTATAGAGACAACTGAATTATGTTACTTATCGTCTGGTAAACCAAATAACTAATAGAACAAACATGATGTTGATGTATTTTGGCTCCAACAAGTTTACAAATTTGTAACTGCAATACAAGCAACCTGAGATATTGTTGCCCAACAAGCTGAAAAGCTTGTACTTGATGTATCGATGAAAAGCAATGATTAAGAAGCTATGAAGAAAAGCACTGCACTCTAAACTTCAGCACTCGATATTAATCTCAAATATCTTTAAAAAAATTGCATCATTACCAAATAAACTAAAAACGTTCCACTTTTCAAACTAACGCATCCAACACATGAGTTCTCCCATACACCCATATCCCCGAGGTATCACGGCAAAAAACAAGGAGTTACTCCTAATCAACACACCATCATGGTCCAACACTTAATAATAATAATAATAAAGCAACCAATTCATTTTATGACAATTATCATCAGAGCAATTTTAAAATAGTAAAGGTGCTATGTTCTCCATTTTATTCCAAATTCATGAGATTTTAAGTTTACACCTGAAAATCCAAAAGCCAGAAACAGAATACAATATAAAAAAGGGGCAAATGATTCAACAGAAGATCTGACCATGAACAAAGGAACAATAGCTAGCATAAAGAAGCAATTCTTGTAGACAAAACATCAGACAACCAAAGTGCAATGACAAACCGGTTAATTTAGCACTGAATGAAGGAAAAGGCGGCGATTTTGAGACATACCTCAGAATAGCATACGAACCCACCAAGAGAAATGGATGAGGTCTATCCAGAATTCCCGTGATCCTAAATGCAAATTTCTTGTTGGTTTTTGTGCCCATTTGGGTGGAGCGGGGATGAGGTAGAGCGTGGAGGTGAGGCGGGTGGAGCCGGCTTGTGGACGGAGCCAAAAGCAATTAAAAATCCACCGCCGATGTCATCGAACAAAAGAAGGGAACCGGATGGGAAACGACATATGGAATAATGGGCTTTGTCAAATGGCCCATCAACATCAACACCGCTAACGTGGGCTGCTTGGACCTACTCTGCATTAAACCCAACGGAGCTCCAGCTGCGTAAAGAACCTCGCTAGCATTTGGTAGCCAGCATAGTAATTTAAAAAAGTCCCATTTGGTGTATCTTTTAAATTGATAATTCAGATTACTTCTCACCAATGAGATAGATGGCTATCCAGATTATTAAATAATTAGTAATCTAATAATAACAAATTTGGACGAAAATCTTCTCATTAAAAAAGTATATATAATATAATATAATATTATATTATAATAATATAATATAATATAATTATAATATTATATAATAATAATAATATATGATAATAGAATAATAATATATATATATATATATATATCTATATATATATATAATATATATAATAATAATATATATTATATAATAATATTATTATAATATTATTATTTTAATAATAATATATTATAATAATATTATCATTTTATAATTTAATAATATATAATAATATAATAATAACATATTATAATAATATTAGAATAATATAATGTAATATAGTATAATATAATATTATAATAATATATATTAAATATATAATATATAATATTATTTATATTATCAATATAGCATCTATAAAATTATATAATAATAATATTATTATATAGTAATATATAATAATATAATATTATTATAAAATAATATTATATTTATATATTATTATTATTTTAATAATAATATATTATAATAAAATTATAATAATATAATATTATATGATATTATAATATATAATATATATATATATTTATATTATAAATATAATATTATGTTATATTGTACATAATATTATATTATATTATTATATATTATTATATATTATAATTATATATTATAAATATACATTGGAAATATAATTATTTATAATAATATGACCATAACTAAAATATATTATAATATATTATATTATATTATATTATACTAATATAATATATATCATATATATTATATATAAAAATATAATATAATATATTATATATAGTATATATTATAATATATAATTTTTATATTTTTATTATAAATATAATATAATGTTACATAAATAATATTAATATAATATTATATTATATATATTATTATAAATAATATAATAATATATAATCATATACTAAGAATATATTATAATAATATTATATATATATATAAATATAAATAGATAATAGAATATAATATATTATATAAAATATATATTATAATATATAATATGTATATTTATATTATAAATATAATATTATGTTATATTATAATAATATTATACATAATATAATATTATATAATAATAATAATATATAAATATTATAATATAATAAATTTATATTATCATATATATTATACTATATTATATTATATTATATTATATTATATATTATAAATATAAATATATATTAAAATATAATATATTATATAATATATATTATTGTTGGTGTAGAATTTAGTTGGCGCTGGATCGAGGAAGACGAGGTCATTGTCGGTGATCTACAAAATAAAGTCTCATCCGAAATCGATGGTGGTGGCTCCGGTAGAATCTTTCGATGGTCAAGTTAGCTCTTCTAGCCAATAGAAAATGAGTGCTCAGAGAGGAGTTTGGTAGAATTTTAGGAAGGAAAAGAGAGCTCAGAGAAAATGCATCTGAAGGATCTCTTTTTATAGATAGAGCTTGTTGTAACTATCCTGATAAATGATGGTCGTAACCATCCTGATAAATGCCTATCATAATCATCCTGATAAATGATAATCATAATTATTTTGATAAATGACAATCATAATTATCCTGATAAATGATAATTATAATCATTCAGTAGTGGAATCGTCTGTAGAAATTCATCTGAAGGAACAGTCCAGAAGAAGTTCGGCCCTTGTAGGAATCCGACTGTTGGAGGAATTCGAAAGGAGTTCAGCTTCCATAGAAGACCAACTGAAGAAAAAATTCGAAAGAAGTTCTGCTCTCATAAAAACTTGACTAAAGAAGAAATCCGGCTCTCATTTTACAGACTCCGGCTCCCATAGAAGTCCGACTGCTAGAGGAGTTCGAAAGGAGTTCGACTTTCGTAGAAGTTCGACTACTGGAGGAGTCCGAAAGGAGCTCGACTCCCATAGAAATTCGACTACTGAAGAAGTCCGAAAGAAGTTTGGCTCCCATAGAAGCTCGACTAAAGTAGGAATCTAGAAGGAGTTCGGCTCCCGTAAAAGTCCGACTGAAGGAGGAATCCGAAAAGAGTTTGGCTACTGAAAAAGTTCGGCTAGGGTTTGACCGCTTAGGAGTTCGATTGGGTTCGGAGTTTAGCTAGAGGAGTTCAGCCACTAGATGAGTTCAGGCACTGGAGGAGATCGGATGGGATTCGACCGCTGGAAAGAAAATTTTCGATCGAAGCTCTTTCGTGATTACCAGCTGCATTAGGCTAAGCACAAGGCTGGACTTTGATGTGAGCAGAGTTTATCTCCAACAATAGTCTTCCTACTTCCGAGTTCGAAACTCGAAGGAAGGGAGTACAAAAAGATCGACAACCGAAGTCCTCTTTAGAGCTCTACACTAGTTGAAACTCGGAAGAAATCTTATCTCTAGTTATTGTCGAGCACAATAGGATCGTCGTCGGGCCTTTCCTCTCATTCCGTCTAAGATATACGAGGCCTTCGACTTTGCTCACGTTAGGATGAGGTCCTCCTTCTATTCCTAATGGACTGTGGGGGCACATAAGGGCCATCAGGGTCTCTCCCTCCATCTCATCTAAAATGAACGAGGTCTTCGACTTTGCTCATGTTAGAACGAGGTCCTTCTCCTATTCCTAACGGACTATGGGAGCATATAAGGGCCATTGTCAGGGCCTCTCTCCCATCTCGTCTAAAATGAACTAGGCCTTCGACTTTGCTCACGTTAGGATGAGATTCTCCTCCTGTTCCTAACGGACTGTGGAGCATATAGGGCCTTGTCAGCCTCTCCTCCATCTCATCTAAATGAATGAGGCTTCGACTTTGCTCACATTAGGACGAGGTCGTTCTCCTATTTCTAACGGACTGTGGAGGCATATAAAAATCATTATCAGGGCCTCTCCCTCCATCTCGTCTAAAATGAACGAGGTCTTCGACTTTGCTCACGTTAGGATGAGGTCCTCCTTCTATTCCTAACAGACTGTAGGGGTACATAAGGATCGTTGTTAGGGCCTCTCCCTTCATCTCGTCTAAAATGAACGAGGCCTTCGACTTTGCTCACGTTAAGACGAGATCCTCCTCCTGTTCCTAATATAGCCACTTCTAATTGCTTCTTTTCTATTATCACATAATTTTTACACCAAGAAATAATAATGTTGAAATGAAGAAGTTTTATTGTGGAAAAATTATTGGTAGTACATCCTCAGATTTTCTGAGTTTCAAGGTCGTGGGAGCGTTGTTCCTCCAAGCTCTTTCAAATGATAAGTTTCGGATCGAACGACCTCCACCACTTCATACGGACCTTCTCAATTTGGGGCAAGCTTTCTCTGGCTCTGAGGTTAAGAGACGGTGACTTGCCGAAGCATTAAGTCTCCTACTCTGAATATTTTACTTCTGATTCTGGAGTTATAGTACCGGGCCACCTTTCATCTGTAAGCCACCATCCGAATCTGAATTTTCTCTCTTTTTTCGTCCAGCAGGTCGAGGTTGACTTTGAGGTCCTATGGGTTGTGCTGCTCGTTGAAGGCCATGACCCATGCTGATGGGAGCTTAAGTTCAACCGAGATGACTGCCTCTATTCCAAAGGCTAAGGCGAATGATGTTTTCCCAGTTGATAGCCTTTGAGTAGTTCGGTATGCCCAGAGGACGTGGTAGAGTTCGTCCACCCAAGTCTCTTTTACTCTGTCGAGCCTTGTCTTGATGCCTTGCAGCAGAGTCTGATTGGTCACTTTAGCTTCTCCATTTGCCTGTGGGTGAGCTATCGATGTAAAATGGTAGGAGATGTTTAGATCTTCATAGAATTTGACGAATCTCGTCTCGGTGAATTATTGCCCGTTATCGATTATGAGGGTTCGGGGCAGACCGAATCGGCAAACTATTGACTTCCAGACAAAGTCTTGTATCTTGACCTCGATAATTTTAGCTAGAGGTTCGATTTTGATCCATTTGGTGAAGTAGTCGATCGCGACCAGGAGAAACTTCCATTGCCCGGATGCTGTCGGAAAAGGGTTAAGTATGTTCATTCCCCACTACGCAAATAGCCAGGGTGCACTTAGCGGAGTAAGTTCGGAGGCCAGTCATCTTTGTATGCTCGCATTTTTTTGATAGCGGTCATATTTTCTGACGTACTCCACGAAATCATGGTATAAGATTGGCCAATGGTACCCTTATTGAAGTAGCTTTTGCAATAGGGACCTAGCTTCTACATGACTTCCATAGATTTTCTCGTGCACTTTTCATAATGCGAAGTCGGCTTCTGAAGATCGAAGATATCTCAACAGCGGTAGCGAATATGACTTCTTATACAACTTGCTCTCGTATAAAACGTACCGAGAGGCTTGATTCCTGAGTTTTCGAGCTTCTTTCGGGTCATGAGGAAGGACTCCCTCCTTGAGGTAGGCAACCAACGGATCAATCCAGCTCAGCTCGAGTTCTGTCTGTAAAACGATCTATGATTCTTCTGGGCTTGGGCACTTCAGGATCTCAAAAAATACTTCTTTGGACAGTTCGGCTGGAGCTGAAGTGGCCAACTTAGAGAGAATGTCAGCTCTTATATTTTCTACCTTTGGAATCTGTCGAATGCCGAAACAGCTGAAGGTCGAAGTCAAGTCTTTTACTTTCTCAAGATATTTCATCATACTTTTCTCTCGTGCTTCATAGCTGCCACTAACTTGGTCGACCACTAATTGAGAATCATTATAGACTTGAAACCGATCTACTTTTAATTCTCTTACAATTTTTAATCCGACGATCAGTGCTTCATACTCGGCTCCATTATTAGTTGCAGAAAATTTGAATCACAGTGCATACTCAACGACGACTCCCTTAGGACTGACTAAGACCAACCCCGCATCCGCTCCAGCAGAGTTGGACGAACCATCTACATACAGAGTCCAAAAATCATCGAAAAGGTCGGTTGTCTCTTCAGGAATGTTCGATTGCGACAGCAGAGCACCGATCTCGTTTTGCTCAAACTCGGCATCATCAAGAATAGTACACTCCACTACAAAATTTGTTAATATCTGAACTTTGATCAATGGCTGGGGTTAATAATTGATATTGGATTTCGTAAGCTTGATTGTCCATTTTGCGATTCTTCCGAAAGCGTTCATTCGCTGAAGGACTACCTTTATTGGTTGATCCATGAGGACCGTTATGGTGTGCCCCTAGAAGTAAGGTCGGAGCCTCCTAGCAGCAATTAGAAGAGAGTAAGCTAATTTCTCTAGCTTAGAATATCTGATCTTGTATCTCTTAGGATCCGACTTATGTTGTAGACCGATCGCTGTATCTTCGCTTCCTCCTTTACTAGGACTGCTGCCAAGGCTGCCAGAGAGACTGCTAGGTATAAGAATAATTCTTCTTCAGGTTCAGGCTTTGCCAGTAGTGGGGGTGAGTCGAGGTAGTTTTTAAGCTCTTCAAATGCCCGTTGGCACTCCATCATCTAGTAGAAATTCTTTGGTTGCTTGAGAACTTGGAAGAAGGACATGCATCATTCGATCGATCTCGAGATGAAGCGATTTAAGAATGCCACTTTTTTCAGTCAAGCACTGAACTTTTTTAATTATCTTTGGAACGGTCATCTCTTGAATGGCTCAGATTTTCTCTGAATTTGCTTCAATCCCGCGTCTCGACACCATAAACCCTAAAAACTTTTCAGATGTCACACCAAAAATGCACTTGATTGGGTTCAGCTTCATCTTGTGCTTCCTGAGTGCACTAAAGGTATCTTCAAGATCGACAAGGTGGTTTATAGAAGCTCGACTTTTGACGAATATGTCATCCACATACACGTCCATATTACGGTCGATCTGCTCTTTGAAGATTTTATTGACCAGGTGCTGGTACATTGCCCCTACATTTTTGAGCCCAAAGGACATAACCTATAACAATAAAGACCACGATCAGTAACAAAGGCAATTTTTTTCTCATCCTCTGGCGCCATCCATATCTGGTTATAGTCGGAGAAGACATCCATGAAGGTGAGAAGCTCATGGCTCGAGATTGCATCTACCAGTTGATCAATCCTAGAAAGCGAATAGCTATCCTTTGGATAGACTTTATTCAGCGTTTTGAAGTCTATACACATCCTCCACTTGTTGTTTGTCTTTTTGACGAGGACCATATTTGAGACCCAAATCGGATAGTTGACTTTTCGAATGAACCCAGCTTTCAGGAGCTTGCCTACTTCTTCTACAATTGCTTTCTACCTCTTCGGAGCATAGCTGCGTAGTTTTTCTTTTATCGATCGATATTTCGAATCAATGGCCAGCCGATGTTCTATAACTTCAGCATCAATTTCTGGCATATCCACTGGGGCCCAGGCGAAGACGTCCGTGTTCTTCTTGAGGAAGGTGATGAGTAGCTCCTGAACCTCATCCCCTAAGTTGGAGTCGATCTATACAGCATGCTCCGCATTTTCGTCGTTCAAAGGCATAGATACGAGGTCCTCCATAGACTCACCCCACTCCTCGGTAAGGTCGTCGTGAACGTCGAGCTCATCAACAGGATTAGAGTCAAACTATTCTTCCTTATGCAGAGCGATTGAGTAGCAGTGCCTTATCAGAGCTTGATCTCCTCTGATCTCTCCGATCCTATAACTCGTCAAAAACTTCATCTTCAAATAATAAGTTGATACTACTGTCCGAAGTGCATTTAAATCAGATTGGTCAAGAATAGCATTATAGGTAGATGGAGTCCTTACGACTAAAAAATTGACCTATGCTTTTGCTAGCTTCAGGCATTGTCCTATAGTCACGGCCAAAGTTATTATATCCTCGACTAGTACGGCATCGCTAGTGAAGCCTATCAACGGAAAGTTCATAGGCCCCAAGTGGTTATTGAGTAAGGATATTTTCAAGAAAGCATCATAAAATAATACGTCGATCGAGCTTTTATTATCTATCAAAATGCAGCGTACATCATAGTCGGCAATGTTTAAAGTGAAGGGAAATCCTGATTTCCCGGTCCAGGTTCGTCCAGATCTGATTAGATCAAGAGATATATTTCAAAAATTTTCTCTTGATCTCAATCAGATCTTGATATATTTCAAATCTGATTCTTATTATTTTAATAAATAAAATAAAATAAGATAAACTAAATCAAATTCAATTTACCTGATTTGGGTAATCCTATTACCCTGTAGATGATCCTGATTGCAGCGGAAGGTTCTGGATCTTAGCCATGCAAGCGCCTGGCCTCTACCGGTATCCACTCGGGTTGGATCTGGAGATCCTCTTCTTCTCTATCACACCTCCAAAAATCAGATCTGGATCTGATCTGGAGGATCTTCAAAACTCTTTTGAAGATCTGCAGTCGTCCTTTTGCAGCAGCGCAGCCTTCTTGCTTTTGATCGCCTTTCCTTGATCTGAATCGCACCAAACTAAGTCCAAAACACCTTTTGGACGTGGAGAGCAAGAGGGAGAAGAGACTATGGCATGGAGAAGGAGGGGAGAGGCAGCCTTGGGGCGTATCTAATAGCATTGGAATTAGGGTTGGGCGCAGGGTCTTATTTATAGACCTCTTGTGATCCAACTCCTCTTCCTCTCAACCAATCACAACCCTTTGTGAAATCAGATCTAAATCTGATTGGTTGGAATAGAGACCCCTGGATTCCTCCTTAGAGGGCGCCTAAGACCAGTCAAACTGGATTCTTAGTAGAACTCTGATTGGAATCCAAAAGGGAGGTGGAGTCCTTGTCCAACAAGGACTCCTAGGCGCCTCCTACTTGGGCTCACGCCACCCTTGGCGTGCGCCCTTCTCCTTGCCAGGTTCTGGCAGGGGGACAGGCCCCCACCAGCTCTCCAATAGGTGCATGACATGTGGTCAAAAGTCAAAGGGTCAATGGTCAACGTTTGACCAGTCAAAGGTAGACTTTTGACCAAAGTCAAAGAACAAGAAATGGCAGGTGACCAAAAATGGCAGGTAATGTCTTACAAATAAGACAACCTATTTCTGACTTGGACAACCTCCAGTCAGACCATATGAAGGCCTCTGATTGAGCACAAACTCCTTTGGCTCAGTCAGGACAACTTATTTATGATAGTAAAAGAAGAACGTTAGGTTCAATCGAGTGCTAGCACGATTTCCTTGAACCTAATTGAATCTCATTCAGATCAATTGAACTAGATCAGTTCAATTGATGATCACCAGATTCAAACCCTTGTTTGTGTGACCCAGTTAGGTTCAGTTCTGTATGGTAATGGGATATGTCATGATCTCTATCATCGACATCATCGAAACTCCTTTCGATGGATCAGAACTCTTCTGATTCGAACAGCTAGAATGATCGATCATCTAAATCATTCTAATTGCTCCCAAAATCCACCAGTGACACCTAGCAGTATATGGTGGCAACCCATCAGAGCTGAATGCGAACCTCTTGGTGCAGCTACCTGTGTGATTAAGTTCTTCTATCTTGAGCCCCGATCAGATTAGGGTTAAGGTGAACTCGTCAAACCCTAGTCTCTGTCATATGATGTAATCATTCGATTCGAGTCCAATGTGAAAATCTAAATAGAAACTCTTTCTATTATTTCACTCTGCCATGGCCATGGACTTTCTGGACTTGATTCTCATGATCATCATAGGGCTACTCCTCTACCACCGAGGTAGATAGATCCCATCTTGATGCAATCCAGTTCCTACAATGAACATGCTATAGCCAACATACACCTCAGGGTTCCATATGGCTAGGAGACCGAGTAATGGTGTAGTCAAACTATAACACCCTCAAGGTGAACTGCCGATGCATCTCAGGTCAAAGAACCAGACACACTACTGCAGCATCGAGTCAGTCATTGACGAGAAGGTAGACTTCCCTAATGACTACTCGAGGTGGTCACGCTCAGTGCCCTCGTTCTCTAACGAGTACCTGTACTCTCGCTCCGGTGTCTCCACACCGTAGACTCAAGACTCATCTACTAAAGAGAAGCGATCGTACACCAACCTTCCGGATCAATCACCATCCTCGTGATGATCCTATGGTCGGGAGCATGTTTATGAGTTAATAATGATTATTCATGTCTTAAATTTTCAACTCTTGAAAATATGAATTATCATTACCATTAACTCAAAGGATGTATCACAGACACTAAATACACATATGTGATAGAAAATAACCCATTTTATTAATTATAGTCAAAATTATAATTTTGCCCCTAGAAGTGTATTACAAGTGTCAGCCAATTCTGGCTTCTAGGGCACATATATCTAACAATCTCCCACTTGTCCTAAAGCCAATTGGCTACAAGTCTAAGTCCCATCTTCTCAAGGTGGGCTTCGATCTTCTGCTGGCCCAACGGCTTTGTAAGTGGGTCTGCCACATTATCTGCGGAGTTGACTCTCTTGACCTCAACGTAACCTTTCTCAAGGTAATCGCGGATGAGATGGTATCACCGTTTGCTTGGAACTCTTCCAGCACAAACAGTCTGCCAGATGTCGACTTTCGATCATCTATATCGGACATGAAGTCCGAGTCTGTGTATCCCTGAACTTGGAGTTCTCCATTACCAAAGACCAACATCATATCCTTAGTTCTTCTCAAGTACTTAAGGATACATTTCACAGAAGTCCAGTGTTCTTCACCTGGATTTGACTGATATCTGCTTGTGACACTCACAGCATGGGCTATATCAGGTCGTGTACATAGCATGGCATACATGAGGCTCCCTATTGCAGAAGCATAAGGGATCTTGCTCATGCGTTCTATTTCCTCAGGTGTGCTGGGGCACATCTTCTTGGAAAGATGAATACCATGTCTGAAGG
>QRFJ01000090.1:739768-840822 GCA_006176705.1 Cocos nucifera | reverse complement strand
CACAAACAGACTTCCAGATGTCGACTTTCGATCATCTATATCGGACATGAAGTCCGAGTCTGTGTATCCCTGAACTTGGAGTTCTCCATTACCAAAGACCAACATCATATCCTTAGTTCTTCTCAAGTACTTAAGGATACATTTCACAGAAGTCCAGTGTTCTTCACCTGGATTTGACTGATATCTGCTTGTGACACTCACAGCATGGGCTATATCAGGTCGTGTACATAGCATGGCATACATGAGGCTCCCTATTGCAGAAGCATAAGGGATCTTGCTCATGCGTTCTATTTCCTCAGGTGTGCTGGGGCACATCTTCTTGGAAAGATGAATACCATGTCTGAAGGGTATTAATCCCCTCTTAGAGTTTTCCATACTAAACCTCTTTAGTACTTCCTCTATGTACATCTTCTGTGAAAGTCCTAGCATCCTATTCGGTCTATCCCTATAGACCTTAATTCCTAGAATAAAGGATGCTTCACCTAGGTCTTTCATGGAGAATTCCTTAGGACAACCACATCTTGACTGATGTCAACATGGGAATATCATTCCCAATAAGGAGGATGTCATCCACGTACAATACGAGGAAGACAACAGCGCTCCCACTGACCCTTTTGAAAACACATGGTTCCTCTTCATTTTTGATGAAACCAAACTTTTTGATCACATCATTGAAACGAGTGTTCCAGCTCCGAGATGCTTGCTTAAGTCCATATATGGACCTTTGCAGCTTGCAAACCTTGTGATCAGTATCACTGGATGTGAAACCTAGCGGCTGTTCCATATAGATATCTTCCTCAAGATATCCATTTAGGAATGCCGTTTTCACGTCCATTTGCCATATTTCATAATCGAAATAGGCTGCAACAGCAAGCAATGTGCGGATGGATTTTAGCATAGCTACCGGGGAAAAGGTATCCTGATAGTCAATGCCTTCACGTTGACTATAACCTTTTGCCACCAGTCTAGCCTTGAATGTCTCCACATTCCCATCTGCACCAATCTTTCTCTTGAAGATCCATTTACACCCAATAGGTACTATACCTTCTGGTGGATCTACCAAGGTCCAGACTTGGTTTGAGTGCATCGAGTCAATTTCTGACTTCATTGCCTCAAGCCATTTCTCGGAGTCGATATCTGATATCGCCTCGTTGTAGGTTTTGGGATCATCACCATGAGCACCATTACCTATGAGGAACATTTCCTCTACGTCCTCTGAAATAATACCTAAGTATCTTTCAGGGGGACGGGAAACTCTTTCCGATCTACGAGGTGGAGGAGGTAGTGTTCTTATTGGCTCAACCTGATTTGGTTCCACTTGGTCCTTAGCTCGTTCTGCTTGTGAGACTTTCTCATCAAGCTTAATCTGCTTTCCAATGCCACTATCTTGAATAAACTATTTTTCAAGAAATATGGCATGTCGACTCACAATCACATTGTGGTCTTCTGGAATGTAGAAATAGTATCCTAATGACTCTTTAGGATATCCTATGAATCGAGCTCTAAAGGACCTAAACTCTAACTTGTCCGCTTGTTGTCTTTTGACATAAGCCGGACAACCCCAAATTCTGAGATGACTCAGACTTGGTTTCTTACCGTGCCATATCTCATACGGTGTGGTAGGAACGGTTTTAGAGGGAACCCTATTCAGTAAATAGATTGAAGTTAATAATGAATGTCCCCAAAGAAAATCTGGGAGGTCTGTGAAGCTCATCATGGATCGAACCATATCCAATAGAGTCCGATTTCTCCGTTCTGAAACCCCGTTGAGTTGAGGTGTTCCTGGTGGAGTCCATTGAGAGACTATGCCATTTTCCTTAAGATAGTCTAGGAATTCCCGGCTAAGGTATTCACCTCCTCGATCTGATCGAAGAACCTTAATGGGTTTTCCAGTTTGTTTTTCTACTTCATGTCTGAATTCTTTGAACTTTTCAAAGGCTTCAGACTTATGTCTCATAAGATACACATACCCATACCTAGACAGATCATCGGTAAAGGTAATGAAGTAGACAAAATTGCCTCTAGCCGGCACATCGAATGGGCCGCACACATCAGTATGTACTAGGGCAAGGAGATCTGTGGCCCTCTCCCCATGTCCAACAAAAGGGAGTTTAGTCATTTTGCCTTGAAGACAAGATTCACAAGTTGGATATGACTCAAAAGTCAATGGACTCAATAGCCCATTTTTCTCCAATTTGTTAATCCTATCTTCTGCTATATGACCTAATCTCAGGTGCCATAGATATCTGTCGTTTGGACTATCCCTAGGTCGTTTGGCATTCACGTTTTGCTCGATAGTTAAAACAGGTACATCAATATGCAACTGATAAAGACCATTAACAAGGAAACCATTTGCAATTTTATTTCTTTCATAAAGAATGTTACAATGGTCCTTAAAGAAGGTGATCACATAACCTTCTTGTGCTAAGCATGAAACAGAAATCAAATTCCTGCTAGCTGCAGGCACATAATAACAGTCTTTTAAAACTAAGTCTAAACCAGATGGTAATCGCAGAGGGTATGTTCCCACGGCTACTGCAGCAACTCTTGCTCCATTACCGACGCGTAGGATCATGTCTCCATCCCTCAGCCTCCTGCTATCCTCAAGACCCTGCATAGAAGTGCACAGATGAGCACTAGAACCAGAGTCAAGCACCCAACTGGATGCAGAAGAAACCGTAAGGTTAGACTCAATAACGAGCATACCTCCAGAAGGACCTTCCTTCTTGTTCTTCAGGGTGGCCAGGTAAGTAGGGCAGTTCCGCTTCCAATGGCCGTCGCTGTTGCAATGGAAACACTTTCCTTTGCCATCGACCTTCTTCTTCGGTTCTGCCTTCTTCTTCTTTGATCCTTCTACCTTTTGCTTTTTCACAGACTTCTTTTTCTTTCCATAAGACTTTCTTTTGGAAGAAGTCCGTTCCATAGCAAGAACTGAGCCTTTAGAACCTTTCATAGAAAGCTCAGCGGTAACCAGCATATTCATCAACTCGGCCAAGGAATTTTGAAGTTTATGCATGTGGTAATTCATGATGAATTGCCCATATGCATCAGTCAAGGATTGCAGAATAATATCGTTCTGCAAGTCCAAGTCCAACTTCACACCGAGCTTCTCAAGCTCTTCCATGTCCTTGATCATTGTCAGACAGTGATCTTGGACTGACTGCCCATCACGCATCTTAGCCTTAAAAAGTCATTTCGTGACTTGATATTTGGCTGCGCGACTCTGTTCACCAAACATCTCCTGCAGGTGAGCCAACATTTGGCGAGCAGTCCCGATATCTTCATGTTGGCGCTGGAGCTCATCAGACATCGAGCCCAACATGTAGTATCTGGCCTTATTGTCTTCGTCAATCCATTTTTCCAGAGACGCTCTCTGTTCAGTGGATGGACGAGCTGGTAAGGTGGGAGGGTCCTGGTCCAAAACATGTGTTAACTTCTCTGAACCCAAAACAATTTTGTAGTTCCTGAGCCAATCTTTATAATTGGGTCCAGTCAGTCTATGTGTGTCTAGGATACGTGCCAGTGGGTTGGACGCAGACATTTTCCTGTAGAGAGTCAAAGATTCTAGTTAGATACTGTAATTTTGACTTGACCAATTTGTTTAGGGATTTTATTTTTAAACAAATTAGCTCCCACTATTTTCTCGGATCCCTACACTCCCTCTGTAGAGATGCGAAAATCTCCGCGATTGATGATTTCTAGTGGGTGGTGCGGTCTCACCAACTGACTCATCACCTCACCTAACAGTTATTGGTGATGGGTTAGCCAATGAGTGAACAACTCTTGTTCAATGATTCTCTAATCATGGTGCACCCAAACTTGGTCTCTAATTCATGAATCTCACCGTATCCGGAATATTGATCCACTCCTTAGTTAAGTCAGACCCACCATTTGCATAGACTGGGTTCCTAATTGGGTCTCTCACCGTATCCGGAAATATTGAGCCCAACTCATCCTCCAGCCCATAGCATCCAATGCCTAATAGACATGGTTGCGTCTTCCCGGTGCAACTGAGCCACTGTATCCAGCCGAGAACAATCAACCCCGGGAAGGGCCCGCACGTCTACAATGGTGGAAGACCTCGGACTTAATCTTTTCTTAGGGAGAATTGATTCAGGTCTCATTAAACTAGACTTGGCTTAGTCATAACAATTATGACTAACCTAGTGGCATGGGTCAGCTCGGATTATTGACCACCTCAGATCAGAACTGTGTCAACAGATATGGCCAGGTAAGTGAGACCGGTGGAAGGAATATGCCGTTAACTCGCACAAGAACGCATTCAGGTCGAGTAGCTTCCAATTAAAAACCAGTCGGTCGTCTGTGCCAAACTTACCTTAGACACCAAATTGTTGAGTCAGAACCAATTGGGTTAGCCTACAATCCAGACTCTAACCTCTGAGCCTAATTAGGTCTTGCTTGATCGTGACTCGATCTTGACCCAGACTTAATCCTATTAGGCTGGTCAATTTAAGCATTGTTGATCCCATCTAACCAACTCTTGATTCGGTTTGATCAACCGCTTAGACCTAATTGAGCTACCCAAGCCCGAACCCAGTATTATGAATATGTCTTAGATCTGAAATTCTCAATTTTAGACCTAATTAATATTCCATAAACTTAATTCTTAATTAAGTTGGGTTCATAAACAAAATATGCACAATAAATCCTAGGGTTTCAGGATCTAGGGTTTTGCAGAAAGTAAGTTTTGGGTTTCTGATTAAGGACGAACACGCAGCACCCCTACACGTCATAAGAACACCCCATCGAATGGGAAGAGAGGGCCTTTAAACCCTTCTTCGTTCTTATGACCGGACGGCCAAGAGGAACGCCTTAATCAGGAACATGTAAATCTACAAAACAGTTATAGATCTATATCATATATCTCATATACAAATTTAGATCTAATCAAGGCATATTTTGCATACATCTCATGTATCAAATCATGCATGTTTTCAGATCTAAATTATCACATAATAATCTAAAAAATTAGATTTAAATTGATCTAATCAAAATAAATTCTAATCTAGACAATTATGTAGAACTATTCTACAACTAGTCTAGTCATGCATCTATCATATCTCATATGATATTTAAAATTAAATAATTTTTATTTGCTGTTTATCAGATGTTATTATAACACTTATAATATCAGAAAATAGTAAATAAGAAGATCTAAAATATGATTTAATCAGATTAAATCAAAGACATGCAAAACTATTCTATAGAACTATTCTATTCTAGAACTAGTCATGCATATCTTCATGTTCTTAGATCCAAATCATTTAATTTTAATTTTTCTGATTTCAGATCTGATCACATCTCATGTGACATCTGAAATCACTTTATTTTCTAATTAAAATAAAATTAAAATCAGATCTAAACAATTTAGAACCATGGCTCTGATACCAGTTGAAGGGAAATCCTGATTTCCCGGTCCAGGTTCGTCCAGATCTGATTAGATCAAGAGATATATTTCAAAAATTTTCTCTTGATCTCAATCAGATCTTGATATGTTTCAGATCTGATTCTTATTATTTTAATAAATAAAATAAAATAAGATAAATTAAATCAAATTTAATTTACCTGATTTGGGTAATCCTATTACCCTGTAGATGATCCTGATTGCAGCGGAAGGTTCTGGATCTTAGCCACGCAAGCGCCTGGCCTCTACCGGTATCCACTCGGGTTGGATCTGGAGATCCTCTTCTTCTCTATCACACCTCCAAAAATCAGATCTGGATCTGATCTGGAGGATCTTCAAAACTCTTTTGAAGATCTGCAGTCGTCCTTTTGCAGCAGCGCAGCCTTCTTGCTTTTGATCGCCTTTCCTTGATCTGAATCGCACCAAACTAAGTCCAAAACACCTTTTGGACGTGGAGAGCAAGAGGGAGAAGAGACTATGGCATGGAGAAGGAGGGGAGAGGCAGCCTTGGGGCGTATCTAATAGCATTGGAATTAGGGTTGGGCGCAGGGTCTTATTTATAGACCTCTTGTGATCCAACTCCTCTTCCTCTCAACCAATCACAACCCTTTGTGAAATCAGATCTAAATCTGATTGGTTGGAATAGAGACCCCTGGATTCCTCCTTAGAGGGCGCCTAAGACCAGTCAAACTGGATTCTTAGTAGAACTCTGATTGGAATCCAAAAGGGAGGTGGAGTCCTTGTCCAACAAGGACTCCTAGGCGCCTCCTACTTGGGCTCACGCCACCCTTGGCGTGCGCCCTTCTCCTTGCCAGGTTCTGGCAGGGGGACAGGCCCCCACCAGCTCTCCAATAGGTGCATGACATGTGGTCAAAAGTCAAAGGGTCAATGGTCAACGTTTGACCAGTCAAAGGTAGACTTTTGACCAAAGTCAAAGAACAAGAAATGGCAGGTGACCAAAAATGGCAGGTAATGTCTTACAAATAAGACAACCTATTCTGACTTGGACAACCTCCAGTCAGACCATATGAAGGCCTCTGATTGAGCACAAACTCCTTTGGCTCAGTCAGGACAACTTATTTATGATAGTAAAAGAAGAACGTTAGGTTCAATCGAGTGCTAGCACGATTTCCTTGAACCTAATTGAATCTCATTCAGATCAATTGAACTAGATCAGTTCAATTGATGATCACCAGATTCAAACCCTTGTTTGTGTGACCCAGTTAGGTTCAGTTCTGTATGGTAATGGGATATGTCATGATCTCTATCATAGACATCATCGAAACTCCTTTCGATGGATCAGAACTCTTCTGATTCGAACAGCTAGAATGATCGATCATCTAAATCATTCTAATTGCTCCCAAAATCCACCAGTGACACCTAGCAGTATATGGTGGCAACCCATCAGAGCTGAATGCGAACCTCTTGGTGCAGCTACCTGTGTGATTCAAGTTCTTCTATCTTGAGCCCCGATCAGATTAGGGTTAAGGTGAACTCGTCAAACCCTAGTCTCTGTCATATGATGTAATCATTCGATTCGAGTCCAATGTGAAAATCTAAATAGAAACTCTTTCTATTATTTCACTCTACCATGGCCATGGATTTCTGGACTTGATTCTCATGATCATCATAGGGCTACTCCTCTACCACCGAGGTAGATAGATCCCATCTTGATGCAATCCAGTTCCTACAATGAACATGTCATAGCCAACATACACCTCAGGGTTCCATATGGCTAGGAGACCGAGTAATGGTGTAGTCAAACTATAACACCCTCAAGGTGAACTGCCGATGCATCTCAGGTCAAAGAACCAGACACACTACTGCAGCATCGAGTCAGTCATTGACGAGAAGGTAGACTTCCTAATGACTACTCGAGGTGGTCACGCTCAGTGCCCTCGTTCTCTAACGAGTACCTGTACTCTCGCTCCGGTGTCTCCACACCATAGACTCAAGACTCATCTACTAAAGAGAACCGATCGTACACCAACCTTCCGGATCAATCACCATCCTCGTGATGATCCTATGGTCGGGAGCTGTTTATGAGTTAATAATGATTATTCATGTCTTAAATTTTTAACTCTTGAAAATATGAATTATCATTACCATTAACTCAAAGGATGTATCACAGACACTAAATACACATGTGTGACAGAAAATAACCCATTTCATTAATTATAGTCAAAATTATAATTTTGCCCCTAGAAGTGTATTACAAGTGTCAGCCAATTCTGGCTTCTAGGGCACATATATCTAACATAAAGAGATTACAATCGCATCATTATACGAAAACTGGACCCCCAGAGCATCTGCCTTTGTGAAGGTTATGGATTCTTCAGTTCTCCATCTCTTCACTAATCCCTCGGATCCGTTGGCCTCTCTTTGCCAAAGTCCCCTGAGATCGTGTTGATGATGCCGAGAGACGGTCGATCTTTTTGTTGATCCTCCGACATTAGTGGCTCAGGCTACGGCAATGCCCTCGGTCAATCTTTCCATCCTTCAGACCGTCGCTGCAGGAATCGGTTTAGTCTGCCTCACTTAATGAGCTCCTCGATCTCATCCTGGAGTTAGATACACTCCTCAGTGTTGTGATCGTGATCATGATGACAAAGGCAGAACTTGTTAGGATTGCGCTTGTTGGGGTGAGAGCGCATCCTTTTCGATCTCGGAAGTTGCACTCTGATTTTCATCAGCACTTAAATTTTTAGAGCATTGAGAGGAGCGTAGTTATAAAATCTTCGTTGGGGAGAACCCCACCGCGTCCTTCTATCCAGGCTTCCCTGCCTTCGAGCCCGGGGAGGAGTTTGGACTCGCTTTCGCTCAAAGGAAGTTCAGAAGCGGGGTCGAGCTCCGCTCAACTTTTCTTCCTCGACGGGCCTGCTCGGCTCGCCGATTCGCCGCTTACCAAAGGCTTCATTGTCCTTAGCCCTGAAGGCCTCTTTAGCTCGGGCGTAACCTTCAGCTCGAGCTAGCAGATTGGTAAAGTCCCTGAGGTACTTCTTCTCCAGGGAGAACAGCAAATCATTCTTCTGGAGGCCACCCTTGAGAGCGGCCATTGCGACTGATTGATCCAAGTTCCGGACCTCCAATGCAGCGGCATTAAACCAGATGACATAAGCCCAGATAGATTCTCCCTCCTTCTGCTTGATGTTCATCAGAAAATCCGAACCTCGATGCGAACGTCGGCTGCTGATGAAGTGAGCCGCAAACTGATGGCTCATCTAATCAAAGAAAAAGATGGTACACGACTTAAGTGTCGAGTACCAGTTCCCGACAGCTCCCTTGAGGATGGATGGAAAAGTCTGGCATAAAATAATGTCTGGCGCATCATGGAGCAACATCATTATTCGAAAGGCCTCCAAGTGATTGACCAGATCAGTGGTTCCATCATAACTCTCGAACCGTAGGAGCTTGAAGTTCGGTGGGATTGATTCCTGCATAATCCTCTGAGAAGAAGAAGGATCAGTGCGAATATCATTACCGTATGAGGAGGGAGTATGACGGAGCTCTTCGATTTGTCGGCATATTTCTAAGAGCCTTTGATCTAGGAGATCTTCACGATCGTTGATCTCCAGGATTTTCTGATGAAACATATGCGAAGCTTTCCCTTGGGTCGAGTCGTGGTCCGAGCAAAGGTCCTCTATCCTCTGCTTCTCCTTTTCGAAGATCAGAGATTGGATAGCCAAGGTTGGCCATTCTCAGATCAGACCATGGAGCTCCGGAGAAGGCTACTTCGATCAAACTGGTACCGGAGCCTGTCGATGTATGGCCTGCAGCATCTCCGCAAGACCACGAACCTAGTGGACCAGCAGGTTGAACTGCTCCGCATCCACCATGGCTGCAGGTGGAGCTTGAGTTATCGGAGCTAGAATGGATGTATCTGGATGGAATCTGGGTGCAGAGGCAGTTGATCATCGGGTCGAAGCTTTCTTGGGAGGCATTTTTTCTAGGAAGAACTTTAGAGAGAAAGAAGAGAGATCGCTGCTAAGCACTCCTTTAAGATCAAGAAAACCTCAGAAACAGAGGGTCCTTCCTCTAGCGCCAATTCTGTTGGTGCAGAATTTGATTGACGTCGAATCGAGTTGGAGTCGAGGAAGATGAAGTCACCGTCGGTGACTTGCAAAATAAAGTTCTGTCCGAAGTCGATGGTGGTGGCTCTGGTAGGACCCTCCAATGATCAAGTTAGCTCTTGTGACCAACAAAAATGGAGTGCTCAGAGAGAAGTTCGATAGAGTTTTGGAAAGAAAAAGAGAGCTCAGAGAAAACGTATTTGGAGGATCTTTTTTATAGACGGAGCTTATTATAACTGTTCTGATAAATGACAGTCGTAACCGTCCTGATAAATGCCAATCATAATCGTCCTGATAAATGACAATCATAATTATCCTGATAAATGATAATCATAATTATTCTGATAAATGATAATTATAATCATTCAGTAGTGGGATCATCTGTAGAAATCCATCTGAAGGAACAGTCTGAAAAGAATTCAGCTCCTGTAGGAATCCGACTGCTAGAGAAATCCGAAAGAAGTTCGGCTCCCGTAGAAGTTTGACTGAAGGAGAAATTTGGAAGGAGTTCGGCTCCCATAGAAGCTTGACTGCTGGAGGAGTTCGATTTCCGTAGAAGCCCGACTGAAGGAGAAGTCCGGAAGAAGTTCGGCTCCCATAGAAGTCCGACTGAAGGAGGAGTTCTGAAGAAGTTTGGCTCCCATAGAAGTTCGACTGCTGGAGAAGTCTGGAAGGAGTTTGACTTCCATAGAAGTTCGACTAAAGAAGAAATTCAGAAGGAGTTTGGCTCCCATAGAAATTCGATTGAAGGAGAAATTTGAAAGGAGTTCGACTGCTGGAGAAGTTCGACCGCTGAGGAGTTCGATTGGGTTCGGAGTCCAGCTGGAGGAGTTCGACCACTGAATGAGTTCGACCGCTGGAGGAGATCGAGTGGGGTTCGACCACTAGAGAGAGAATCTTCGATCGAAATTCTTTCATGATTACCAGCTGCATTAAGCTAAGCACAAGACTGAACTTCGATAGGAGCAAGGTTTATCCCTAATAATTATAATATATAATATATATTTATAATATATATTTATATTTTGTAAGTGGGATGTGATTTTTAATAAATTTGATTCGAGGATATTTTGAAAATTTAATGTTACATTGCCAGTAATCTGATTGTCATGCCAAACGTATCAATCAAGATTTTCAGTAATTTTATTTCAACATTACCTACGTGTATCAAATATAGTAATCAATATTACTGACAATCTATTCAGATTATAGGTAATTCAGATTATAAGATAATCTATATCACCACCATCTAGTAATGCATCAAATATAAACCTCATGTTACCTAATATTTTTGAAAATATAGATAAAGATATGAGACATGAAATAAAATTCAGTGTGGTAGGCTAGGTTGGTACCTGACAGACTTAAAACTTGTGTGCACATTTTGTGCGGAGACGTTAAAATAAGTCAGTTCTTGGTACGCTCTCCTATGGTATTTAGCTCTTGGTCAAGTGCGGGACATTAAGCTAAACACCATTAGAAAAGAAAAGTTTTACCATCCATTTAACAAATTCATTTGGACATGCCTAACAACAAATAGCTTATTTGATCATTTTGAGCCCAACATCTGTAATACTCTCAGTTTGGGGGTTGGGCCTAGCTTTGCATCGTAACAAAAGAGAAATGCTTTGCACACCGCTGTGGTGATAGGCTCACGGGGCCAGAAGAAAACCTTGACCCAACAACATTTGTGCAAACTATGGGCCTACATTAAAGTGCCAATTGGATGCCAATTAGTAGATCTCATGCTCATCTGTTGTTTAAGTCTTCTGCTATATATCTCGATGAGTAAGATCAAATAATATATAATGGTCAGATCATTCCACCGTCTGCTTAACAGTATAGTGCAAACCTTAGCAGTATAATTCTTAGGTTTGCAACAAGTAGGTGTACAAGTGTCCTGGATTGGTTCCAACTTCAGCATTGATCCAATTACGTAACATACGGTCAATAGTCTAAATCCAAACTAACTCAGGCCATGGAGTTGTTGGATTTTGATACTAAATTTCAGTTATATTTATTTGATTGTAATCCAGCTTTCGTCATAACTTCACCCGATCAAAGGGTCCGACATTCAAACCCGAGGTAAATGTCTAGGTAATTCGCTTTCACCCTTATGTAGAACTTAAGAGCCTTAGTGTCCTCAGGCGTCTTCATGTATGTTATGTGCTTGTGTGAGCAAGAAAAAATTTCTAAAGGATTGCAGCTAAATAAAAAAAGAAAAAAAATATAAAATTTCTCTCTCTCTCTCTCTCTCTCTCTCTCTCTCTCTCGGTACATGAAAGCATCAAGCTTTGAACAGGGACTTACCAAGCCTCAAAGTAAACGTGGGACGCATTATTGCATGGACCTTCCAATGTAGGACCCCCGTTACAAAATGCGCTATTATGAGCCGTCTTTTTGGATCACTTACAAGGTGGGTGGATCTAATCTTTCCTCATGGCAAACAGCTGTGGAAACTCTACCATAAAAAATAATAAATAAATAAATAAATAATAAGGATGAAAAAAAGAATATCAAAAAAAGTAAATCCTTGTGTCACGTATCCTAGAATGTGCATGAAATGGGAATAGGAGTGATAACTTCTTAAAGGACAAAATGTACAATGGAAACCAAATTCTTCTTCGATCTTTAATTCAGATAAAATTTTTGATAATCCCTATGGTTCCTCATGCAATATTTTAAGAGCTCTTTCAATAAATTTTTTTTATAAGATAATTGAGAGAGTTTTTCCTTTTTCTCCTCCTCCTTCAAGGAAAACATAGATTCCGGTGGTAGGCTTGTCCAAATCCAAGATGACTAATGAAAACATCTTTCAAATATTTTTGATGTGTAAAGCTATCCGGAGGAGATCACGTTACAACTAGGTAATAGTGCAGTCGTGTTAGTGGGAACGTAAATTTCAGGATGCATGCTGCCAATCTTTCTGGTTTCAACAGCTTCAATAACATTTAGATGAATCTGCTAGCGATTTTTATTTTTTTCACAAAAATTAATTGTATCAACCTTTTAAGTCTACCCGTTGGGTGGTGGTACCTGCAGGTGAGTGAATGCTAGGGCGGAATGCACTTTACGTGCAACTCATGCGGCCCTGCAGATACGTTATTATCATCTAATTTGGACACAAAGGTACATAAAGTTATTGCTTTTTTTAAGAAGACCGCGTCCATCCACTTGGTCATTTAAAGAACTCGTTCGGCGATTTAGTTTCCTGGATCCTATGGAAACGTATGGCGAATGCTATCGAGAACTAGGGAGACATGGTTGAATGATTGAGTGAAAAACGCGTTGTCCATCCACTTGCATTTTTTTCTTTGCTTCTTGATTGAAGGAATTTCATCAAATATATCGTTCAATATAACTTTTTTTTTTTAAATTTTTTATAAAAACATGAAGAGCGGTGTGCTTAGTTTTTTTATAGATTAAAATTTTTTTAAATATTTATATAAGACCAATCAATCCAAATAAGATCTTCTAACCGATACTTTGAATGAGATTTTATGTTGTTACAAATAATGTTAGAAAGAATACAATTCATAACCCATGTAGATATAGAAATATCACGATGCGGGCTCTTTTAAATTGATCGGGATGTTCATGATTGAATTTATGATACTTATAATTAAATTTAAATAAATTAAATTCTTAGCCTAGCAAGAACGTTAAGATATTGGGGATGCTCATAAAGACCTGGTAGCCTCATGTCCATTGCATGTTGTTCTAGTTTTTCTTGGATAAAATTTTAAATTATTATATTTTTAAAATTAATAAATAAAATAAAATTGATACTAAATATATTTTTTTTTTCTTTTTTCTAAACAAAATGATGCCGTCACATGAGTTTCTAGAATGCTTTCGACCATCTATCTGCGCCTCGGTGCAGCTATGATGGGGAATATTTTTTGACCATCCTAATTTGTCACAATACTCTACGCTTGCCAATTTATAATTCTTTTGCAAGCAAGGTTTTCTATCAGGTGATGCAATAGAGTTGCTTTCATGAATAACTAGATCCTATCATTAGTATTCATTCACATGTCCATCAGATAAAAGATGAAAAGTACAGGTAAATTCTAAAAGCAAGCGAGTGTAAGTCTTAGATCATCAAAAAGTATCAATCATGATGTTAAAAAATTCATCCCCAAGAGAGAATGGGAGAAGGACTAGTATTATTTAGCCCCAAAAGCATACAAATATATAGTTCCCGTCATTCATTTCTGCCGGCCATGCACCAAACCAAAGCTCACGTCACCGGACGGCCATAAACCAAAAAAATTTTCTCGCCATGGACAAGTAATCCAATTTTAAGCCAATCAATTGTATCCGTACAGATCAAAATTGTTAGGTCGCGAAAGAAAATACATCATTAATCTCTTCGACCAAATTGGAACGATTAAACAACGCAGACAAGGCGTTGTTATAGATTTAGCATATAAGAGTGTTGGTACCCTAACCAGTTACGCCAAAACCAAGTCTTTGTATTAGTTGCAACCCCTCCCATCAATCCTTGGACATTTTTGAGGGAAACCATTGGAGAGACTTAAAACAGACGACCTGTTTCACATCACATCTGTCTCCTTAAACAAATTCGTCACCTTCACCTCTTCATTAAATATTCTTAGGTGGAGATTGTTAGCTTTGTGAATTGCTAGTTCCGTGAACCTTAGACATCAATCATTTGACCACCTCACTTGTGTTCGGCATATATAGCTAGTGGGGAAATTATATTTATAGTTATTATTTCTATGTTCGGAATTTTTTGTTCGTAGGATCCCGTTGGTCTTTTATGTTTTAGTGACATTCGTCATGGCAAGAAGGATTTCCTCAATCTTTAATGATCTAAATAATGCATTGTAAGCAGCAACAGATGCGTTACCGTATGACCAGGGCAAAGTCAAAGATCAAGTATTTTGGGATCAAGTCAAGCAAATTCTGATCCAACTCCAGTTCAATTGAATCTGAAACAGATCAGGTTAAAAGTACACAGATTTTTCTGAACTGTCGAATTCTAGGAATTATCTCAACAGGTACTCTATGTCGCTCTTATATCTAGTTTGGGTTCACTTAAGATATGGGGGAAAAATGCCTCCACCTAACTTGTATAAAATCAAGTGATGTACTTCTCCATTGTATCTACTTACATATGGCCCATGCATCACTTAATGCAAGGTTTTGTTCCCAATTCCAGCCATATACAATTCACATTTTATTGTTAAAGGAATTTCTTTAATTATATTAGATAAATAATGTTCGTGTAGGGTCCACTTGTGACATTTTTTTTTTTTTTTCCCCCTCCTAATCTCAAACCTCAACATAGACAGAGAACTTGCAAAAACAGCAAATATTTGAACGCGCCCAATCAGCAACAGTGAAATGCCTTGCCATTAGGCTTTCTTACTTTGAGTACCTCACGCAGTTCACCACAATTACTCCGTGTTATAATGGCAGATTTGATAAAATTCACCAACATATCCCATGTATGATGAAAGATTGTCATGAAATCGGACGTATGATCCATTATTTTGGAGCATGTACCAACATTTTTTGGGTGAACAAAATGTACTAAATTTTGGATGAGCTAATATTAATGACTTATTTCATGAATGCTTTAGTAAGATATTAAAGGAAATCCAAATTAAAGCTCGCGGGCTGTTGTAAGCGTAATCTTTCTTTAAGAAAATTGTTTGTTTTAATGGATCTCAAGCATTTTTCTTCAGCGAACCAAAGGGAGGATCCCAATGACATCAACATATATTTTATCAAAATGGAGGAAGAATTTGTTTCAGAGCTGATGAATAGGAATAGCAAGCTAGTGCTCCTTCGTACTCCAGCTAAACTAGAAAAATATGGGATAACCAAAGAGTAGCATGCAGGAAAAGGTTGTGCTGCTCCTCCGTTTTTATGAGAAGCAACGTTGGAAAAACCAAAATGCGCATAGCTAATGCTATAAGAGCACGAGAAGATCAAAAGAAAATACTACTCTTAGATCCCCGTTTCAAGACAAACACAAATTACAAGATCATTTGGATTTATCCACTTATTTTATTGGAAAATTGGAAAAAGGGTGTCCACGCCATAGACTCATTCAAGCAAAAGCTCGAACCTTCATGCCCTGAATTCATTTATTTTGATGGAAATGTCACAAGAAGTACCAACATTCATGCCAACCAAGTCCAATGTGTCAATGGAACAAGTCATGTAGGAAGTTGGCCAGCCCCTATCAAAGTTCGAAGCCGTGAAAGAGTTCGAACTTACATAGCGGTATGATACGGGTGCATCGCATTGGAAAAGCCCCCTGCATATATAATTATTCATGGAAGTGTGCGATAGAAGAGAGTCACGTAGCACCAGGCAATTTTGCATCAGGGAATCATCCCCTCCCCAGAGTCCTGTCTACCTTGCCAAAACAAATGCATGGATTGGGGTGACACCAATTGCTTTAAAGAATGCAAGAGTTCATAAAATATGGGGAGGGAGGATTAAAAGGCACACCTCCCACAGCCATTTGCACCCTCACGTGTGAAATCACGGCGAAGAGCGTGGGAGTCGGAGCTAGTCTAGGCTGCAACAATGTCTTTCAGTGTTCCCCGCACGCTGCTTTCGCGGTTCGAACGCTACGTCTGCGGCCTCTAATTTTTCAGAAAACTATAATTTATATATTTATTAAGCTTGGAGGATACCGTTGAGGGTGACTGCCCAAGCAGGTGTTCCCGGTGACGTATGCAGAAGAAATTAAGGATGAGGATAATATATTAATGGTTTTCCTCTAAGATCGCGTATCTACTGCTATCTCCATTGTTTCTGCTTCAACTCTGGTTTTTCTTTTTTCTAAACATACGGTGTAAGTTTTTTTTTTTTACTTGTGATGTAAGAATCGTATGGTTCTAACATGAATATATTCATAATAATTAAAAAATAAAATATTTTAAAAGTCTTCCAAAGTAGATGATGGATCGGTCCACACCACCTTCTTAAAATACCTAGCCACGAAGAAGATCATCCAATCATAGACCCGTTTACCTCATAGTAAAATATCTCGCAAAAATTGATACATCCTCCTCCAAATGTCCTGCAGCAATGGATGATGCCCTTCTCCCATACTCTATATGTGGATCCAACCAATCATCCTAACAAAGTCACCCTCCACGTTAATAACACTTTTATTTTAATATATTCTAGATGGTTGTGCCTCCCCTCTCATCAAAATAATATATATAATATATTAAGAAAGTCCACGGGAATAATATATCATTTCATGATCCGAAATTGATGTTTATTGTCAATAATATATCATTTCATTATCCAAAAATTGATGTTCATTGTCATCAGTTACGTTCTTGGATTGTGACAAGAAAACTGTAAGGATTGTTGATACTTTTTTCTTATATTAGTGGATGGGTGAGGAATGGATGGAGCGAAACCCTCCAAAGATGTGACACACGTGTGCGGCATTTTGGACCGGCTTAGACAGATTATACAAATCACATTTGTCTTCGATTCATAATTGAGAAACTTGGAGTGAGGTTTTAAACTTGGAGTGAGGTTTTATCGTTGTTGTTGTTGTTGTTGTTGTGAGGAGGTGATGCGGTGGGGCAGCTTCAAGTAAAACATAAGGAAGTGACTTGATAGGTTTGTTTATTGTTAAAGGATCAAAATAGAATCGGTCCGATGGATACGCGCTAGCATAGTTTGATCCCACACCACCCATACCATCCGAACCTCAATCTTTTCTTATGCTCGAAATATCCCATCTAGCCTAGATTTTGGAAATGCTGAGGATTAACAGAATGGGGAAGGACATATTATACTAATATTCATCTACTTATGGAGATACGTGGAATTCTAATATATTGAAATGGGACTCATTGATAGGTGCTGCGGCTAATCCCCAAATATATCTGAATCTGATGAAGAGTAACCTATAAAATAAGTTCACTGATCGAGATTTTGTTTGAAGGAGATCCTCTGATACTTAAATCAGTGAAGATTGATGAATAGGATATTAAAAGTACAATTGATAGAGTATTGATCCAAAAATATTGTCCTTCTCATTACTATTTTCTTACCTCTTCTTTATAGATGATTCGGATGCAACCATTGAACACATGAGTCCTGCTTTCTATGGCACTAAAAGATAGGTACCTCTATTATTGGATCATAATCATGAAATTAATGGGCAGTTTATATCCACTAATAGTCATGATATGTGGTTGTCACCCATAATTATGATATCATGATTATAGATTAAACAGTCGACCATTAGACAGATCGCAATCGACCACTAGACAATTGGCAGTCGGCCATTAGGCAGTCGACCACTAGGCAGGCAGTCGGCAATCAGCCATTATGATACTGGTTTGGTCATATTGATTTTGGTTCAATCATGATGATTTTAGTTCAACCATGATGATTCTAGTTTGGCCATGATGATCCTAGTTCAACCATGACCTGCAAACTTTTAAAAAAAAAAAAAAAAGATGATTGGTGAAGGTGCTAGAACCTCATCTCATGAAAGCTGAATCGTTGAAGTCTCTTTTCTTCCAAATCCTCTTTTTTTAAGAATGCTATCATGTTTTGTTACCGATATGGAGTCAAGAGCTAATCTCAAATTGAGAGAAGTAGATTCAATTATCCCAACAATACGTATGCATTTGATTGCTGGAATAGCAATGTAGTCTAACGCAAGTGTGCAAGCAAAAATGGCTGTAAATAAAAATAAGGTGCAAGCTAATTATTGATGTTGGCTTCATTTTAATTATGGTAATGGCTGCATGGATAACATGAATAGTCAATATACCTCAGTCAAGTTAAATTATTATTTGATTTTTATGGAAAGCCTTTTGAATTTTTGCATGTATATCTCTTGAAAATTTTTGATTTTGTCTTAATGGCTATAATTTTATATTTTGCCTCGATGTTTCATTAATTAATTTTTTTTATTTTTTGTATATTTTAGTTGTTTGCTATTTTTCTAAATCATAAGCAATCTTTTAATTGTAGATAAAGATTGTTGGGGATAAATTCTGCTCCAGCCGAAGTCTAGCTCGATACCCAGCCTAATGCAACCGGTAGCCGCAGAAGAGCTGCGACAGACGGGCTTCAGCCGAACTTCCAGCGATCGAGCTTCTTCCAGTAGCTCGAACTAGGTAGCTGCCGAGCTTCTTGGACTCCAAGCGGCCGAGTTTTAGCAGAATCCCCCAGCGGCCGAACTCCTCAGCGGTCGCCCCTCCGCCGAACTCCTCAGTGGTCGCCCTCACCGAACTTCGACCGACCGAGCTCCTACCGAACTCTCAAGTGTCCAAGCCTCAGCCGAAGTCCAACAGCCGGCCGAACTCCCAAACGATCGAGCTTCGGATCCTCAGCGGCCGAACTCTTCAGTGAACGAGCCTTAGCTACATACCTCCAGCCAGACGCCTATAAGAGCCGAACTCCCTCCTATCTTCCTCTTCAGGAGCCCGAACTCCTCCAAAATGGGCACACGATGAAGGCCTTCAACCCTTCATTCGGCTGGCTCTACAGCCATCACCATCAGTCCGCCGCAAGCTCTGCAGCCATCACCATCAGTCCGCCGCAAGCTCTGCAGCCATCACCATCAGTCCACCGCAGGCGATAGCGACCCACTGTCAGGATCAATCCGCCGCACACGGCCCGCTCACGGCACCATCCCATGAGACTGACTCTGTCGAACCTCGAGCGGCCCGCCAGCACGCGGCTGCAGTTGTCACCATCAAGCTCCGCTATAAAAAGGATCCTCCCGATACGCTAAGGCTAAGCTCTTGACCTCTAATCTCTCTGAGCTCTCCTCTTCTTCTCTAAGCTCTGGAACTCATTCCGAGCACTCCATTCCTGTTGGCCAAAAACTGACTTGACCGTCGGAGGGTCCTGACGGAGCCACCCCCCATCGGCTCCGGACGGGACTTCATTTTGCAGGTCTCCGACGGCGACCTCGACGGCCCCCACTTCGGCAACTTCCAACGACGACCAGTTTCTGCACCAACAGATTGGCGCTAGAGGAAGGGCATGAACCTTCGAGGTTCTCTTGTTCTTAAAGAAGTGCTCGACGATAATTTCTCTCTCTTCGGAGATCCGTTCTTTCTCACTAGAGTTCTCTTCCGAAGAGAAAGTGCCTCGAGAGCTTCGACTCGACGACTGGCTCCCATTGTAGCCCTGGCAGCCCAGGCTCCACCCGAAGCCACCACAGATGCAAAGCAGTTCTGGACAGGTTCGCGGCTCCGTCGAGGTGATACAAGCCGTGCGACAATCTTCGACAGAGACTTTGCTAGAAAAACTCAAGGAATCGGCCTTAAGGAAGAGCATTCGGGCATGCCAATCGCCCTTAGGAGAGAAACGGAGAGCAGAAGCTCTTCCGTAGAAGCGGAATGAAGTTCCACGTAAAAAAGCCGAGCTCCCCAAATCAGAATGAAGTTCGGCGTGAAAAAGTCGATCTCTCCAAAGCCAAATGAAGTTCGGCGAGAGGAAAGTCGATCTCTCCAAAGCAGAATGAAGTTCGACGTGAAAAAGCCGAGCTCCCTAAAGCGGAATGAAGTTCGGCACAAACGAAGGTGGAGGAAAATTCTCCCATGGAATGAAGTTCGGCGGAAGGCTGAACTCATCATCGAAATAAAGTTCGGCAAGGCCGAACTCTCCCTTTGAAGCTCATCAATGAAGTTCGGCGTGAGTGAGGCTGAACTCCACCATCACAGTAAAGTTCGGTGCAAGCAGTGGCGGAACGAAGTTCTCCCACGAATGAAGTTCGGCATAAGTGAGGCCGAACTCCGCAGCAGATCACCCAAATGAAGTTCGGCCGCGCTCGAGACCGCCCCAGGACGATCGAGGCCGAACTCCCCTTCGAGTACGTCGCTATAATAAATTCACGGGCGGTGCAATAAAGTTCGGGCAAGCAAAGCCGACCCCCTCCCTGCGAGCAAGGAAGTTCGGACAAAGAAGCATGAAGTTCTCCCATGAAAAGTTTCGCAGAAAAGCGGAATGAAGTTCCGCGCAAGCGAAGCCCGAACTTCTCGAGCTCACTACAAAGGAAGCTCCGATAGAAGGGTGCAAAGAAATCCTCCTCCCGAAAGGTTCCGCAACTACGATCCGCTCCTCTAACTCGGATTCTCGACGAAGTTAGAGCTAGCCGCCAAGACCTGAAGGACTACGGCCTCCCCAAACGTGCGCGATCGAAGCAAGTAAAGCCCCTACCATCGCGACCATAGCCACGACACTGAGGAATACGTTCAGCTTCAGGACGAGATTGAAGAGCTCGCCAAAAAAGGACGGGATAAATTCTTCCGACGCCAGTCTGAAGCGGGAGAAGATCGGCTAAAAGCGCCACCGTAACTAGAAAAGATAAGAAGGTTGGCCGCCTCACGGCATCATCAACGCCACCCTGGGGAGGAGCTAGGAGCTAGCTACATCGGCGATCCACCGTCTCCCAGTGACAAAGTTAAGAGAAGCATGCTCCAAATTAAGGAGACCAGCATGTAATAGAGGAGGCCGTCTGGATGGGACTCGCTGCCCGAGGGAACTCAAGGAACAACACTCTGACGACCCTCAAACGGGAATGTGCTGCGAGTGGCTTCCCCTCGGTAAAATTCTCCCCTCTCAATAATATTATTTCTGAATGCGAAAACTATGCGATGACAGAGAAGAAGCAATCGGCCGTGTTAGGAACAGGAGGAGAACCTCGTCCTAACGCGAGCAACAACCTCGGCTAGAGATAAGATTTCTCCCGAGTGACCGTAGTCAACCTCGGCTAGAGATAAGATCTCTTCCGAGCGACCGTAGACAACCGAGCCAACCTGAGCGACCGAGGCAACCTCGACTAGAGATAAAATCTCTCCCGAGCAGTTCGGTCAGAGATAAGATCTCTCCCGAAAAAGCAACGCCGACCAGAGATAAGATCTCTCCCAGACGGTTCGGCCAAGATCTCTCCCGAAAAGCAACGCCGGCCAGAGATAAGATCTCTTCCGGATTCGACCAGAGATAAGATCTCTCCCGAAAAGCAACCTCGACCAAGAGATAAGATCTCTCTCGAGCAACCACCTCGGCCAGAGATAAGATCTCTCCCGAGCAGTTTGGCCAGAGATAAGATCTCTCCCGAAAAGCAACGCCGGCTAGAGATAAGATCTCTCTCGGACAGTTCGGCCAGAGATAAGATCTCTCCCGAAAAGCAACCTCGGCCAGAGATAAGATCTCTCCCGAGCAACCACCTCGACCAGAGATAAGATCTCTCCCGAGTAGTTCGGCCAGAGATAAGATCTCTCCCGAAAAGCAACGCCGGCCAGAGATAAGATCTCTCCCGGACAGTTCGGCCAGAGATAAGATCTCTCCCGAGCAGTTCGGCCAGAGATAAGATCTCTCCCAAAAAAGCAACGTCGGTCAGAGATAAGATCTCTCCCGGATGGTTCGGCCAGAGATAAGATCTCTCCCGAAAAGCAACCTCGGCCAGAGATAAGATCTCTCCCGAGCAGTTCGGCCAGAGATAAGATCTCTCCGAAAAGCAACGCCGGCCAAAGATAAGATCTCTCCCGGACAGTTCGGCCAGAGATAAGATCTCTCCCGAAAAAGCAACGCCGGCCAGAGATAAGATCTCTCCCGAAAAGCAACCTCGGCCAGAGATAAGATCTCTCCCGAGCAACCACCTCGGCCAGAGATAAGATCTCTCCCGAGCAGTTCAACCAGAGATAAGATCTCTCCCGAAAAGCAACGCCGGTCAGAGATAAGATCTCTCTCGGATAGTTCGTCCAGAGATAAGATCTCTCCCGAAAAGCAACCTCGGCCAGAGATAAGATCTCTCCTGAGCAGTTCGGTCAGAGATAAGATCTCTCCCAAAAAAGCAACGTCGGCCAGAGATAAGATCTCTCCCGGACGGTTTGGCCAGAGATAAGATCTCTCCCGAAAAGCACCTCGGCCAGAGATAAGATCTCTCCCGAGCAACCAGCTCGGCTAGAGATAAGATCTCTCCCGAGCAGTTCGGCCAGAGATAAGATCTCTTCCGGATGGTTCGATCAGAGATAAGATCTCTCTCGAAAAGCAACTCGGCCAGAGATAAGATCTCTCCTGAGCAACCACCTCGGCCAGAGATAAGATCTCTCCCGAGCAGTTCGGCCAGAGATAAGATCTCTCCCGAAAAGCAATGCCTCGGCCAGAGATAAGATCTCTCCCGGACAGTTCGGCCAGAGATAAGATCTCTCCCAAAAGCAACCTCGGTCAGAGATAAGATCTCTCCCGAGCAGTTCGGCCAGAGATAAGATCTCTCCCGAAAAGCAACCCGCCAGAGATAAGATCTCTCCCCAGAGATAAGATCTCTCCCGAACCATCGGCTAGAGATAAGATCTCTCCCGAGCAGTCGGCCAGAGATAAGATCTCTCCCGAGCAACCACCTCGGCTAGAGATAAGATCTCTCCCGAGCAGTTCGGCCAGAGATAAGATCTCTCCCGATCGGCCAGAGATAAGATCTCTCCCGAGCAACCACCTCGGCCAGAGATAAGATCTCTCCCGAGCACCTCGGTCAGAGATAAGATCTCTCCCGAGTGAAGGCCTCGTTCACAAAAGACGAGATGGGGGGAGAGGCTCGGACGATGGCCCGCATGTGCCCCCACAGCCCGTTAGGAACTGGAGGAGAACCTCGTCCTGACGCGAGCAAAGTCGAAGGCCTCGTTCACAAAGGCCTCGTCCTAACGCAAGCATCGACCTTGGCTAGATAAAGCAACTGTATCAACTTCAAGCTGGAGATGGGATCTCCCCCGAGCTTCGACCCAGACCAGCACAGAGCTCAGAGGAAGACTTCGGCAGTCGCCTTTCCTGCACTCCCTTCCTTCGATTTTCGAACTCGGGAGTGGGGGGCTAGTGTTGGGGATAAATCCCGCTCCAGCCGAAGTCTAGCTCGATACCCGGCCTAATGCAACCGGTAGCCGCAGAAGAGCTGCGGCAGACGGGCTTCAGCCGAACTCCCAGCGGCCGAGCTTCTTCCAGCAGCTCGAACTAGGTAGCTGCCGAGCTCCTTGGACTCCAAGCGGCTGGGCTTTAGCGGAATCTCCCAGCGACCGAACTTCTCAGCGGTCGCCCCTCCGCCGAACTCCTCAGCGGTCGTCCTCACTGAACTTCGGCCGACCGAGCTCCTACCGAACTCTCAAGTGTCCAAGCCTCAGCCGAAGTCCAACAGCCGGCCGAACTCCCAAACGGCCAAGCTTCGGATCCTCAGCGGCCGAACTCTTTAGCGAACGAGCCTTAGCTACATACCTCCAGCCAGACGCCTATGGGAGCCGAACTCCCTCCTATCTTCCTCTTCAGGAGCCCGAACTCCTCCGAAATGGGCACACGACGAAGGCCTTCAACCCTTCATTCGGCTGGCTCTGCAGTCATTACCATCAGTCCGCCGCAAGCTCTGCAGCCATCACCATCAGTCCGCCGCAGGCGATAGTGACCCACTGTCAGGATCAATCCACCGCACACGACCCGCTCACGGCACCATCCCGTGAGACTGACTCCGCCGAACCTCGAGCGGCCCGCCAGCACGCGGCTGCAGTTGTCACCATCAAGCTCCGCTATAAAAAGGACCCTCCTGATACGCTAAGGCTAAGCTCTCTGACCTCTAATCTCTCTGAGCTCTCCTTTTCTTCTCTAAGCTCTGGAACTCATTTCGAGCACTCCATTCCTTTTGGTCGAAAACTGACTTGACCGTCGGAGGATCCTAACGGAGCCACCCCCTACCGACTCCGGACGGAACTTTATTTTGCAGATCCCCGACGGCGACCTCGGTGGCCCCCACTCTGGCAATCTCCGGCTGCACCAACAAAGATCATAAAACTATCCTCTATTATACGGTGGGAAATAATTTAATGCTCGAGGGTGTTTATTTTATTCCATCAGAAATTATATAAATTTAACTTTTAACAGTTTCTTTATTGCAACCCTTGTTGGTTTTAAGAAGGAAAAAAAAAAATAAATCCAAAAGCTAATCTATCCGTACCTTTTTTGCAATGCACCCACATGCTTTGTTTTTCTCATGTTCCTTTATCAAAATAAATTGTAATAAATATTTCTAGAGACAATGCAACTCTCTTTTTCCTTTTTTTTTTTTTTTTCTTTCTGAATATTAACTGCAAGTTGAAGGCAGCATCTTTAGAATAGATGTAGATTAATCATGAGATTTTTATCAAAAAAAAAAACATGGGAAGATTACAAATAGTAATATTTTTCCAGAAGAAACGTAAAGACATTCTTTTCATGGAAAGAAAATGAAGATAAAACAACGCACGGTAAAGCCTTCTTTCTTAACCCAATCTTTGACATGGGGCTAAGTTCGCTAAAGGTCCTTGGACTCCGGTCTTTCTGGGTCCTGGGAACCGGATTAGGCACTCAGCACAAGCTGAAGGGCATCCTAGGGATAAGGAAGGTCCAAATTAGGGCCGCTCGTGCACCCAGAGGACCCCACGATCCAGTGGGGGGAAGATAAAGCACTCTCGGACGCAAAACGATGGCCTAAACTTGGCGGTTTATTTCCCAGGATTCCGCTCTTCTAACGGTTCATTTTTGTCGCTGGCGGAGGAATCTTAGGCCCGGCTCAAGCCACCAGTCATCAGCCCCAACCCCCCTCTCCCCCTTCCCATATTATCCCAAAACTGCCGCTATTCACCATAACCTACGCGTCACTATTTATTTATTTAGTCGTTTATTTTTTATTTATTTTTGTTGCTCCGCAGCATATAAATATCTCATAAATGATCCGTAAGGGCGATCCCGTTGCTAATAAAATTGGTGTATCAAATCAATTCATCCATTTTATGGTTGTGATAACTTGTTTGTTTATTTATTTATTTTTGTTGCTCCATAGCATATAAATGTCTCATAAATGACCTATGATGGCGATCCCATTGCTAATAAAATTGGTGTATCAAATCAATTAGTCCATCTTATGTTTGTGATTGTGTTGTTTTATGCTGATTTGGGTTTCATGTACGATGGTTCGATGTCTGGTGCAGATTGCTCTCAATGCACCCACACTGATAGATCATTACATACTATATAAAATCTATAAAGTTGGGTGGCTATTCCCGTTGACCAGGAGAAGAGAAAAAAAAAAAAAAAAGGGCCAAAATGAAGCTCAACTCTAACTTGAACCAGCTTAACTAATGATGAATTATAAGTCAGTATCAAGGAACGAAAACTTTCACATATTTTGCTCAGAAGAAAGCTCCGGCATATTAATTTACGCATGCAATTAAATTATTTTTTAATTGTATATGATTGATAATTCTTGTATTAGAAGGTTTGTTTTATCTTAGAAGCTAAAAAGTGTATGCTTTCTAGTTCATGGCTTATTGGGGGAAATGGGGTGGGGCATTCAAGGCCTTTGAACAGCAATTTTTTCGAGGGAGATTACGAAGAGATGCATCGGATACGATGATATAGTTTCTTAACATTTTTTTCACTCCTCTACCAAAAAGAAATTATTTTTCACTTGATCTTGTAATGGTATGCATCTTATTTGCTAACGTTGCATTCTAAATGAAATTCAATAATAAAAGGTTTCGTGTACTTATTATTTTATATTTGATTAGTTTTGTGATTCTTTTTGCTTCTTGAAAATTTAAATTGGTTCAGCATGTTTAATTTATAACGCATTAAATTGGTTCATGTTTTATTTATTATAAAGTTAGAGAGCAATTTTCTAGAGTTTATAAATCTATTTTTAGAAAATCTTTCATTAGATTGGCATACTAAGTCTTTAAGTATATTTTGCGCAAGAAATTCTATGGGACTTTATACAGAAACGGACCCAAATATTTGATAATTATCTTAATTTCTATTTGATGCACTTTTTATGTTTTATTATCCTAAAAAGTAAAACTCCATTCTTTTTTGAAAAAGAAAAAAAAAGTGCCCCAAGCTGAGTTAGAACTTTCATACTTTTTTGCCCTTTAGCATCTTACGTAATGTCAGGTCAAAGTGAGGCAATAAGAAAGCTCTGCATCTACTGTATGATGTTCTCCGGGAAAGCAAATGTGGCACTTCTTTTGCTCGTGCGACCATCCCCTAAGTTTCTTGTGATGCACTCATAAGGAAGGATAACAACAACAAAAAAGAAAAAAAAAAAAAAAAAAAAAAAAAAAAAAGGTCTTTTATCATGCATCCCCCACTTTCTCCATAATTGAAAAAGAAAGATCCGCCAACTTCATGGCAAAATGCTAGGTGACGAGGTCGATCCATCAATCAACCTTGCAGAGCTCAAAGGGTATAAAATGCTCCTTCATCATTCCTAACTTGATATGGGACTTCTGGTTTCAAAGTAATGTACTGGATGGTGCAAGTATTTGATGCCAAGCGGAAAGAATCACCCGGAGAAATGGTAGGAAACTTTGTAATTAAAAATTCATTAAGTGGGAACGAGAAAAAGTTGAAATGACAGGAGCGGAGAAGAAGTGGGGCAGAGATTTGATTTTTTTATTTTTTTTATTTATTTATTATTATTTTTTTTTGGTGCTGAAGGGGGGTGGGGGCGGCAAGAGGGAGGCGGAAAAAAAAAAAAAAAAAAGGCAGCGTCCGAGAAATCAAACCCCCAGTTTGACTGGACTCGGAATTTAAGATAGCAAGGGATATATAAATATTTATATAATCTTTGGTAGCTAAACTATATTTTTCTTTTGATAATTGAAGTCAGAAGCAGACCAAGCTCCCTAAACCCCATGATTAAAATCTAAATCCTCTCACAATTCCTTCCAATGCCTGTCCCTTCCACTTGGGTTTATTAGGCTCCCTCACCTTTCCCCTGCACGTCCCCCTCCACCTCCACCCGTATTCTCTCCCCCGCACCTTCTGTGAATCCATTTCCACCCGTTTCTCTCCCCCGCACCTTCTGTGAATCCATTTTTTCTCTTTCAAACCCTTCTATCAAAAACCCTTTTCGAGAGGTTTAGAAGGTTCCTACATCCCATTTCTTCCAAAGATCGCATCAGATGGCTGCCCAGAGCTTTCAAAGATAGTTCGGGCTTCAAAAATGTCAGCTTTCCATCCGTTTTCCTCCAAAAACTCTTTTTTATATCTTAGTTTATTGGGTTTTATCAATAGATTCTGATTTATTGGGCAAACAATAAAGCCATGTTGTATCAAAATTTGATATTTCTTTTTCAACAACGGCGATTTTGGATTTGAAGGCTCCGATCAGTAATTATTCCATCCTTCTCTCTCTCTTTTCATCCTTTGGTGCATCCAGAAGGTATCAGATTGATTGAAAAAATTCCTTTTTTTTTCTTTTTTGGAATTAACAGAGCTCTCTGTTTCCATTGGAGGCCTCCGAAATGTGAGACCAAGGAGAAAGAGTGCAGCAGCTGTAAAAGAACCCCTTCTCTCCCTTCTTCTGAGCTCTTTCCACTGATTTCAAGCTATGGAAAGCGTCAGCTCGGCCTTCTTCTCCATCCTATTGATGCTTCTGTATGCTTCTCCTTCTTCCATGGCGGCGACCGACGAAGCCTCCGCTTTGATCTCCTTCAAGTTCTCGTCCGTTAAGCTCGACCCCAGAGGCTTCTTGGAGAACTGGGCTACTAACAGCACCTCCAACAATCCGAATTCGGACGCCCCGTGCTCGTGGACCGGAGTGACTTGCTCGCCGGCCGACGGGCGGGTGCGAGGCCTGAACTTGAGCAACATGGGCCTAATTGGCCGGGTTAGCATTGATGCTCTCATGGCGTTGCCGGACCTCCGCAACGTTGATCTCCACGGGAATTTGTTCTACGGCAATCTCTCTTACGGCAGCAGTGCTTCCTCTCTACCCTGCAGCTTCGAGACCGTGGACTTGTCGTCGAACAGCTTCAACGAAACCATTCCAGGGAACTTCCTGACCTCCTGCTCGCGCTTGGTCTCCCTCAACCTATCAAGGAATTCGATCCCCGGTGGTATTTCTCCGTTTGGGCCTTCGATCCAGGTGCTTGATTTGTCTCGTAACCGGATAGCGGACCAGGGGCTGTTCAAGTACTCGCTTTCTAGCTGCAACAATCTCAACTATCTCAATTTGTCCGACAACAAGCTCACCGGCAAGCTGAGGGGCTTGTCGTCCTGCACTAATCTCACAGTCCTCGATCTCTCATATAACATTATCTCCGGGGAGATTCCGGCGAACTTCATATTGAAGTCGCCGGCCTCGCTGAAGCAATTGGATCTCTCCTACAACAACCTCTCTGGTGAATTCTCAAGCTTCAACTTCGGGAGCTGTGGTGGGCTCTCGGTGCTTGACTTGTCCTACAATGGCCTCCATGGCAGCGGGCTGCCGCCGAGCTTGGCCAATTGCCGGCAGCTTGAGAGGCTCGATCTCTCAGGCAATCGTTTTGCAAATGAAATCCCTGCATTCTGGCAGAACTTCGCCAAATTGAAGCACCTGTCTCTGGCCCACAATGGCTTTACAGGTGAAATCCCGCCGGCATTAGGCCGGACATGCGGGGCCATTGCCGAGCTCAACCTGTCGGGAAATCAGCTCACTGGTGGGCTACCGCCGACCTTCGTCTCCTGCTCTTCCCTCCGGATGCTTGACCTTGCCGCTAACCAGCTCTCCGGTGATTTCATCGAGCAGGTCATCAGCACTCTGCCTGCTCTGAAGCATCTCCACCTTCCCTTCAACAACATCAGCGGTCGGGTGCCATTTCGGGGGTTGACCAACTGTACATTGCTCGAAGAGATAGACCTGGGCTCGAACGAGTTCGCCGGCGACATTGAAATCCCGGCCGGCTTCTGTTCATCCCTTCCTTCTCTCCGGAGGATCCTCCTGCCGAACAATTTCTTGACAGGACCCGTGCCGTCGGAGTTGGGCGAGTGCACCAATCTCCGGACCATCGACCTTAGCTTCAACTTCTTGAGTGGCCCGATTCCTTCGGAAATCTGGTCACTTCCCAAACTCTCCGATTTGGTCATGTGGGCCAACAATCTCTCCGGCGAGATACCTCAATACCTCTGCTCAAATAGTGCGAGCTTGGAGACGTTAATCCTCAGCTACAACGTCATCAGTGGAAGCATCCCTTCATCGTTCACCAAATGCGTGAACCTTGTATGGGTGTCATTCTCCGGCAATCGCCTTGTCGGGGGGATCCCCAGTGGCGTCGGCAACCTCCAGAATCTGGCGATCCTCCAATTGGGCAACAACTCGCTCTCGGGAGAGATACCACCGGAGCTCGGCAGCTGCCGGAATCTTATATGGCTCGACCTCAACAGCAATGCGCTAAGCGGCTCCATCCCACCCGCCCTCGCCTCGCAGACGGGGCTTATAGTCCCTGGCATCGTCTCGGGGAAACAATTCGCATTCTTGAGGAACGAGGGTGGCAACATCTGCCCGGGCGCCGGCGTGCTGTTCGAGTTCGAGAGCATCCGGCCCGAGAGGCTCGCAAATTTCCCGTTGGTCCATTCCTGCCCCTCTACAAGAATATACACCGGCACGACGGTCTACACTTTCGCGAGCAATGGAAGCATGATCTACCTCGACCTCTCCTATAATTTACTCTCGGGGACGATACCGGAGAGCTTGGGAACCATGGACTACCTCCAAGTCCTAAACTTGGGGCACAACCAGTTGATGGGGACGATACCGGCGAGCTTCGGAGGTCTGAGAATGATCGGAGCACTTGATCTCTCCCACAACGATCTCACCGGCAACATCCCAGGGGCGCTCGGCACGCTAACATTCCTCAGTGACTTGGATGTCTCCAACAACCACCTCACCGGCCCGATCCCGACATCGGGCCAGCTCACGACATTCCCGGCGGCGCGGTACGAGAACAATTCCGGCCTCTGTGGGGTCCCTCTGCCCCCCTGCGGCGCTGACGCCGATGATCAGCATGGCTCCCATCCACAGAGGCGGGTGTTCGGCGGGAGCATTCTGATCGGTGTTTCTCTGTTTCTGCTCATCCTGGTGTCGGTCTTGCTAGCTCTGTACAAGATGAAGAGGCACCAGAAGACGGAGGAGCCGGGAGGTGTGTATGTCGAGAGCCTTCCGACCTCCGGCACCACGAGCTGGAAGCTATCCAGTGTTCTCGAGCCTCTCAGCATCAACGTTGCCACCTTCGAGAAGCCTCTCAGGAAGCTAACGTTCGCGCACCTCCTCGAGGCCACCAATGGCTTCAGCGCCGACAGCTTGATCGGCTCCGGCGGGTTCGGAGAGGTCTACAAGGCCCAACTCAAGGATGGGAGCGTCGTCGCAGTCAAGAAGCTGATCCACGTCACGGGCCAAGGGGACCGGGAATTCACTGCTGAAATGGAGACAATTGGCAAGATCAAGCACCGGAACCTCGTGCCTCTGCTGGGCTACTGCAAGGTTGGCGACGAAAGGCTTCTGGTCTACGAGTACATGAAATTTGGAAGCTTAGATGTGGTTCTTCATGACAAGAGCAAAGGGGGTGCTGCTAAACTAGACTGGGCGGTGAGGAAGAAGATTGCGATCGGGTCGGCGAGGGGGCTAGCTTTTCTTCACCACAGCTGCATTCCCCACATCATACACAGAGACATGAAATCGAGCAATGTTCTACTAGATGAGAATTTGGAGGCCCGGGTGTCTGATTTCGGGATGGCGAGACTGGTGAACGCTCTGGACACCCACCTCAGTGTGAGCACGCTTGCAGGAACGCCAGGCTACGTGCCCCCTGAGTACTACCAGAGCTTCCGGTGCACCACCAAGGGGGATGTCTATAGCTATGGAGTTGTGCTCTTGGAGCTCCTATCGGGGAAGAAGCCGATCGATCCTTTGGAGTTTGGCGACAACAACCTCGTCGATTGGGCGAAGCAGATGGTGAAGGAGAACAGAGGTAACGAGATCTTCGACCCTGAATTGCTGGGGAAAAAGTCAGGGGAGGCTGAGCTATACCAGTATCTAAAGATTGCTTGTGAGTGCTTGGATGACCGACCGCTCCGGAGGCCCACCATGATTCAGGTGATGGCAATGTTTAAAGAGCTTCAGATCGACACCGACAGTGATTTCCTCGATGGATTTTCTGTAGGGAGAACCATCATTGATGAATCAAGAGAGAGAGCACCTTAAATCTGCATTGGATTCATGGTGTAGCGTGTTCACAAATTTTGTTGCATTTGGAATGGTAAGTGTTGGTTGCCGCCATTTCAAAGGGTTGAATTATTTTTTAGGCATCTGATTACAGCATTATTATTACTGTAAATAGCACAAGAATGTTTAGGAGAAAGAAAAGATTGTAAGAGTAAATCAGAGAAGATCTTTTGTTGTTCAATGGGAGGGAAGGGTGGGAAGGAAAAGGTGTCTTGGATTAATTACTTCACAATCCCATGTACACTTTTCTCTTCTTTATATATATATGTGTGTGTGTTCTATCACAGTTTTCTGTGGCTTTTATACCCATCTTATTCATCATTTATGTGTTTGTGATGAGTTGAGTTCGTACCATCATGCAAGGATTTATCTTAGACACAAATATGGCCATGTAGATTTTCTTAATGATGACAGCGTCATCGGCAACTTACATCAAAAAGAAAGTGTTTAAAACGCATCTGTTTTGGTATTTCATCGCAGAAATCGGATGGACACTTGCTTAAATAACATAGAAGGTTATCGATAGAATGAAATCTTAGATTGCAGACCATCCTTGCTGACTTTTTTTTCCTTTTTTTTTAAAAAAAAAAAACCATTTTTGCTGACTTTCGAATCACCGTTTGCTAAAAGAAAATACTATGCGAATTGTTTGTTCCTTCGAAAGTCTATTGGATTTGGAACTTCACTGTTATTATTATTGGAGATTTAAGCCTCCTCCCCCTGTCTCTCTCTCTCTCTCTCTCTCCCTTCTTCCTTTTTTTTTTCCTGATTCTTTAGCTAGGGAACTAAATGATAGCCTGGAGCCAGCCCTGTTAATATAGTTTGTTCTTTTACCTAGCAATAGGAAAAACTGGTTACGAAGTTAAAAAGGTAAATGTTTGATATTTTCATTATTCACAGAGAACTCAAAATGTGGAACGCAAAATTCCTTCTGAGTCGAACACTTTTATATTGCAAGGTCGGTGAACTATAACACCAAGCACCGATGTCACTAATTATGTTCTTGTTCTTACTCCAGCGGCCAAGTAGATACGGCATCCATCATTGTATGTACCATATTTTTAAAAATTATCGAACAAAAGCCCACCTGCTAGAGGCTGCCATCAATTACTTGTATTTCTTGTATTCTATTATGCTGACCAAAAAGTCCATCTATTACACGCAACGTTAATATAATAGTTTTTGGCAAAAACGAAAACTATTAATTTACCAACCAATTGATCCATAATCTACAGCCAAGTTCCATAATCTATAGCCAAGTGCCATCAAACTAGCAACGAGCAGTGGCAACTAAAACTTTAGACCAGGAAATAGGTAGGGCAACTATCGCTGTCCATGTTGCTGTTCCGTACGTTTTATGGACGGGTTAGGTATTTGGTGACCAAGATGCCTGCATTGGCCATGATGAAGCCTATGTGCACGAGTGGGTCATCACATGCAAATGAGCAAAACATGATGGAGAAGGATGGAGCAAAGGACAAAACAACGGTACTCTTCCTTGAGTCAACAAAAGGCTATGCAATGCTTGTGGAGGGAAGGGTTACTTCGCCATCAAGGAGAAGGGATTGGAAATGTGGACACGCATGTGTGAGGCAATTGGGGAGCTGGGGGGACCTCAATAGACAGCGACCCTCCTCCTAAGCGCTCCCTCTTAGACAATGACTCCATCCGTTTGAAAATGGAGTTTAGAGGAAACCTCTCCAATGAGAGGGATATGATGGAGATTTGGCGTTTCTTTAAGGGAGTTTTATTCATTGATCCACGTTCATATATAAACAAAATCCATGATGTGTCATTTTGACAAGTGGAAGGAAAACCTATTTGGTCAACGCCTCCCATTCTTTTAGCATGTTTCCATTGAGTGACTCCTAATTATCCTGATCAAATCCTAACAAAGAGATCTTACCAGTACTTATTTTTTATATTGCAGTCACACCCGGTGGCTATCAAAGGTGGAAAGTTGGTGTCTGAGCGAAGGTTAATCGCTTCTCTCTCTCTCTCTATCTCTCTCTCTCTATATATATATACATTGAGGCTTTGTTACGCAACTATGATAAAAAGATAAATGGTCACTAGAAATTCTTATGTCTTAGCTTAACAAGATCTTAGGTTCTATTTGAGATTATCCTTGAAAATAGATAATTTATTAATTTATTAGATTATTGATAATATAATATTAATTTATTACTATTTTAGATTATATTTATAGTATAATAATATGATATGATATGATATAATTTAAGATGTAATTATGAAATTTTTTGATGGGTATTTTATCAAAAAAATAATTAAAATTAAAATAACTTTTCGATATCAATCATAAAATACCTTTAGGGATAAGCTTCAAAATAGAGTTTTTTTACAAGTATACGGTAAAAATAGTTTTCAGATTTTTTATCAAATAATACTAGATCATTCAAAAGTACATTTTAAGAGCCGAAAGTGCTTTCCATCTCTCCAAAGAAACCTTTGCCAAATGGCATCTTGGCTATAAAGATAAAAACACAGGAAATGTAGACATGGAATACAGTTTTATAAGCTTGGAAGCTATATAGCAATCCAAGTAGGCCTATGCGCCGAAGAAATGACGTTAGAAGGCCTAGCCCATCTTCACAGCAGCCACCGGGCCAAGCTCCGTGCAAGAGCACAAATCCAACAGTGCTCAGCTGGCCTAGCACATTAAAACCTGTGCAGACCAATCGATCATATATCCAAGGCTGAAATCATGGACTATGACCAGGCCAACAGCCAGCCATAGAGGGGAAGCATTAGCTGGTGTTTTTTGTGGGTATTTAACTGCCCTCGTAAGCGTTCAACATCAGACAGCCAGGCGTCGGTATACGAGGCTGTATAAGTTGGAATGTTCGTCTTTATGCATGGTGTGATATTCAATATGGGGAAGATTAATTACATATAAGCTTAGCAATGAGAACTTTGGTAGGTTGATATTTTATTCTTTCTTTTTAGTTTTCACAAATCCAGCTCAATATGGTATATATATATATATATATATATAGGGAGGAGCAAGATGAGAAAGATGCCCAACGAACGATTGCAATTTGCAAAGTATATTTTATATATTTTCCTTAAATCATACCGGTTCGGTGATTTGGGAAGAAATGAACAAAAGATGATTAAACCTCCCATGCAGACTCTAGTAGAGATGGTACTAGGTTGTTGAAAGCCAAGGCACACCTTATGTTGTGCTCCTGTCCTATGAACGGTGGAAGTCATTCAGTCGCATTACCAACCTTTTTTCCTCGCAACTACCAAACCCTCAACCGTATCTGTTGTTGCCACCTAGCTCGTCCTTTTGCTTGGGGCTCTATTTTTTGTTCCAAGGAAGGAAAGCATGGAGGTCGTGGAATGAGTGATTGAAAGAGTGATTTGCTGAGGCTATTACGAAGTGTATGAATCCAGGTTGCATGGTGAGGAAGCATGTTGAGAGGGCATCTCATGATCTCAACATGCTATGCTAGATTTCATATTCATATTGTCAGATAATACCATTACCATCCATATCCATAATCAGATTCAGGAATAATTCTTGATAAATTATGTATTTATATGCATATTTAGGATGGATGGATGTCAGTATATGCATATCCAATGAATACCAGATGCATGCAAAAGCGGAGATAATCGGATTATGTCTGCCCTGTTTTGAGCTATACTCGGCATATACACAACGGTAGCCAAAAGCCGAGGATTTACCCGCATCACCAAAATACTCGAAACCAGTAAATCTCTCACCATCCGTTAAGCTAAACGTTGCATGACAGACTCTGTCGGTTCTTATGCTTTGGCATCATTCTGCTCTGAACTCGAACGTCCAACAAGTCTACTCTCGTTTCTGTAACTCTCATGTCGGCTGATGAATTAGGCTTGCTATAAATATCCTGCAAAATTATATCAATCTTTGGGCATCAGAAAATTTTTCCCTACCGCATCGCTAGACCATGAAATCATCATCCCCCCTTCTTTTTTTTTAAAAAAAAAAAAAAATTTCGAGCAGAACCCAAACCATCTCATAATATTTATTCTTCAATCAACTCAATATGCTAATACCATCCTTGGCATTAAAAGAATCCCGCGCAAACATTTCATCATTTGCTTCAACCTGTTCTACCTTTTGGATTTACTATAGGATTTTGAAATAACAGAGATTAAACAAACAAACTCTAAAATTTTACCATCTCCATCTCCTTATATTAGACTATCAGAAGAATTAAATACACGATTCCTTGGAAAACAAGCTAAATTGAAGGAAAATGATCAGAACCAAAAGAAGATTTTACAGGTATAGCATGATAGAATTATCAGGTCTTATCTTGTCACAAAGCTTTATTAAATGATATTGAGCTAGGTGTCTACAGTTGAAAACACAGAAAAAGGGAACTATCATCTAAAGTACAACTTAATTATCGGACCAAAACTTGTTTGGTAATTAAGCCCAACAGGCTAGGTAAAAAGCCCTTAGCAATGACCGGAATAATCCATGTAAGCAGCCTCACTGCTGTGCAAGAGCATCTCGGCGGTATTTATATCCAGGATCTCCAGAAAAAAAAGAGAGGCTGCAACAGATTTGCTCGAAGTCATACAAGGAAAATGCAACAGACATACTCTTCCAAAAGTAGGTTATGGGAGATTAATCAACCAAGTTTCTGGCTTTCAAAATCCAGTTGGAAAATCCAAGTCATGGTTAGACAGGATCGTCTTTCAGCCCCGATGCAAACAATACTAAGAACATTATCTGCACATTGCATCCTTTTGTGCAATCTAAGATTTTTCTTTCTTTTTACTTCACAATTCCTTTTTATATTTTTGGGTCTCAGAGGGAAAGTGGACGGTCAACAAACTGGGTGGACTCGTGAACCAACTTCATCATTCAGCAACCAGTAGTAGATTATGGTCAAGACCAGCCGCTGCTTGCAGAACCTTCAACCCATCCAAACACTCCAAAAATGCTGGCTCCATCTCATCCACTGAGCTTCCTAAACCAAGTCGGCCATTTCGGCCAGAGCCCCATGCCCAAACCTCTCCCTTTGAAGTGAGAGCAATAGAATGAACACGCCCAGCTGAAACAGACACCACCTTTTCCCCACTTAGACCTTCAACCATCCCAGGGACATCTTCTTTCCCCCCGCGTCCAAGTTGGTAGCTTTGATTCCATCCCCATGAGATCATGCAGGTGCCCCCTTCTGCAGCTCCCTGTGATGTAGCCTCACATAGAACTAGAGAGTGACCAAGGCCTGCCGACAAAGAGAGGGGATGGAAATTTATGCTGATTGTTAGCATTTTGGATCCTTCAGCGTTCCTGCCCAGCTGACCATAAGTGTTGTCTCCACAGCTTAATAGAGTGCCATCGCCTGAAATTAAACATTAAAACTTAGGGAAATATCTAAACACCTGTAGTAACAATGTTCCCAAAAGTTTATCATTTCCTTTTCACTTAAATGAGAATATGCCCACCTGCATCACCTCACTTGTTAAATAATGACATGACGAATCAGCCTGTGAATCTCAATTTCCTAAGTACATTTTTCTTTACAAGCACACACCAAGACATGCAGGCAGGAGGAGAGATTATGTATAAAGAAGATAGACTGCAATGGATTATATTCTGATTTGAGTGGAAAACTGATAAAGGTATCTAAAAGAAGTAGATAATGATCTACGGAATGAATACTCACTGCATAGCACTAGGGAATGATCAAGACCACAAGCCACATCAGAAACTCTAAGAGCACCCAGTTCCTGCACCATGCTAGGCTCCCAGATGATGGGCATATTCTCCTCTTTCTCCATTTTCTCTGCAACTTGTTTCTCTACAATGTCTAGCAAAGATGCAGACTTGTCCAAGGGTTTTTGAGAATTCCGAGGCTGTGAAAGTGGTTTATCTAATATTTGCCCCATTTCTCCCAACCTTCCATCTTCCGAGTAACCCCAACCAAATAGTTTTCCATCATTGCTCTGTGCCAATGCATGGCCCCATCCAAATGATACCTGTCCGTGTACGATGAATATTAATTTAACTGAGAAACAAAAGAATCTCTGTTCAATGTAGATAATGGAAATATCTGCACTGCATGTAGGTATAACAATATCCAGCCTTTGGCTACGACATAAATATAATAAAAAATATTTATGAATCTTAATGCACTGGCACTGCAATTCATATGATATTAACAATTCTTTGAAAGTGAAATCAGAGTTAACTGGTATAGGGAACTAACATGACAAATCATCTCTAACAAAGCTTGAAAACACAAACTTGATTCAGAAATCAATATTGACAAGTTGACAAGCAACAACAAATAGGTAGTCAAAGTGGAAGTTTGCAGTGTCTGCAGACTGAAACACATATCAATAGTCCAAAAGGGTTTCACCATTTGGAGTATCATGTATTAGAGTCAAAATCATTTCAACCAGAACATTTATTTCTGGACTTTAATCTTTGAAAAAAAAAAAAAAAAGCCCATTCTTGGAAGTAACAGTACTGTTGACAGAGTTCAGATGAAGGGATTTCTATCATATTCAATAAAAGCAAAGATTTTTCTTTCTTAGAAAATCAAAATCAGCACCTTTATTATTTCATGCCCTGCTAGCGCCTCAACTTTGGAAGGTCTGGCAGCTTCTATCACACCTTCCCCAAGACCAAGTTGGCCACGCTTGGATCTTCCCCATACCCATAGAGAACCATCATCTCCAACAGCAGCAGAAACCACACCAGATGCAAATGCAGCTTGAACTCTCACATGGTCCAACCCTGCCACCCTTTCTGGTTTGCTCCATCTGTCTCTGTCAATTTAAATCACAAAACATTAGAACAGACTTATTGACCTTGGCAGCACGTCTTAGTTTATATTTCAATTACTGCATCATTGTCAGGAAAAGATAAGCAATTATAGTTGAAATCAGCTTTCCATCATTCCAATTTGGAAGGTGCCTGTTCAGCAGTTGATTTGTTTTCACTTGTGAACTGTTCTAATCTGACCAGCTGAAAAGTTGTTTTATTGCAGCACCATGCAATAAAAACTTAAATGACCGTCAGTTTCTTCCAACAGTGAGCTTCTAAGAATTCTTGCAATGGCTCTTATCTAATAATGGAGGTTTGCTAATATTTGTTTCTTCTGCAAAAGCCCATCCAGTTTAAATCCGGAACTTGACTTTGTTCCCTTCAGCTGTGAAATAATAGAGACGTTATCCTATAATCAAAATGCACAGAAGGATAAGTTTTTATGCCTAGACTATAAGCAACTTGTCAGTAACAAATCAACAAAATACCTTCTCTCAAACAAATAATTGAAATACTTATCAGCAACTGGATGTGAATTTTAATCTGGAAGATGGACTAGTTTTATGCAAAATCTGATTCAATAATCTGAAACCATAGAGATTTTTATTTCGGTCGACAAGAACATGTCATGTTCTTAATCGTTAATTTTGGAAAACAAAGAAAATGCCATGAACTTGAAGAAACATATAACCTGATAATAATTTCTGGGATATCACACGTCATGAAATTTTACCAAGGCATTACTCAGCTCAACTTAAAGGTGCATTGAAAGGTCGGACGTTAAAGACATAACTTTTTAGACTCCAAGAAACCCTGCAAACTTCAAAAGGAATATAAAAATTGCAAGATCATTAATCACACAGAGCTAGCAGCCAATGGCTTGACCAGAAATTCCAAAGATACCAAGTTGGCACCAACTTAGACAATTCCTCCCACAAAACAACAAAAAATAAAGAATAAAGGACACGAACTTGAACAAGTATCAAAATTCCACAGCCACAAGAGGGGCATAGGACCAAGACAGCTTTCTAAGACATCACCAGGAAAGTAAGCCACCCAAATTAGTATCACTACCCAAAAATTAGAAGTTCAAATCTATTTGAAAAACGTTCGCAATCAGATAAAAGCTCCAGAACAAATAATTACGGAACAAATCCCAGAAATAAAAGGCATTTTACGAGAATTTAATTCTTAATTGGAACAATAGAAAGGATCATAAAAAGGGAACCTTGGAGACAAAAGATAGAACGATTCCAAGCCAGCATCATTAAACTGCGGAAAGAGTTTACTCGGCCAACCAAATCTCCCCAAGAAACCGAAAACAATTGCCATCAACACATCCCAGGATTGGGCATTTCCCAAAAGGGGCGGAATCAAGCTATATAGGAGGTTAAAGGAGCGACCTTGGAGCAGCGGCGCCCCTCCCGAGCTGGCCCTCCTCGTTCCGGCCCCATGCCCATACCTCCCCGTCGACGGTCACGGCGAGGGAGTGGTAGTGCCCGGCAGCGACGCTGGCGATGCGGGAGGGGAGAGAGGGGACCTTGGTGGGCTCGTAGGCATCGGCGAGCGGGAAGGGGAGGCCGAGGGCTCCGTTGCTGTTGTCGCCGAAGCTCCAAACGGAGGCCGCCGGTGGCGAAGCCTTGGAGGCAGCGGAGTAGGATCTGTCGGTGAATTTGGGAAGAGAGAAGGCGCGGAGTAGGAGGCGGCGGAGAGACGGCATCACAGAGAGAGGCTAGCGTGGTGGTCACAAGGAAGTCCCATTTGTCGGTCTATCTAACAGCGAGGAAAGTTACGTGTGATGCACGGGAAACCGGATGAACGGAGTTCCAGTAACGCCGTTATCAGGTTATTCAGGTTACGATGGTCCTCCACTGTTGCCATGTACTTAGAATGCTTATGGTACCTCGTTGACTCTTGCGTTACCTGCAGGTTGGTACTTTTTTTTCTTTTCTTTTCTTTTCTTTTCTTCTATCTTTATTTTTTTTTTTTTTCTTTTTTTTCCTAAGAGAGGTTGGTACTTCGTAAGTCTTAAAGCTTGTATGGAGCGGTACTAGCTGCAAATACGTAAGGTCGGACAGAACGTCCTGGGGGCGGACCTGACTTGGTATTATATTCGAGTCATAAGTTCAGACTCAGATCTTGCTCATCAGCTGATTAGATCGGATGGAGTTTGAACCATGGAAAGGGTTTTAGACTGAGAATATTCTTAGGGCCAACATGATATGGTTTGATATTTGAATCTGAATCCAGATCTAATTTATTAATTGATTAGATCTAATTAAGTTAGATTCATAAAAGAAAAATTTAGACCCAACAGCTTGTGCAGATGGAGTTGGAATATGATCCAATCCAAAATATTAGATTTTGAATTAAATCTGCTTTGCAGTTTGAGCCGAGCTTCTAAATTTTTTTCTATAGCTAAAATATAATAATTAATAATTAAATATAAAATTATTTAAAAAAATTAATAAAATAAAAGAAATCAACTTAAATTTATTTTTTAAAAAAAAAATAATTTTATTGGAGTAATTAATTATTAGATTTTATTAACGAGTGCCCTAAGAAGCATTCAATATTCCTTAAAAATAGCAAAATATGATATTAAAAATAAAAAATTATTTTTTATAAAAATAATTATAATTATTATATCTTTCATAATGATTTTTGCTTTTAATATCATCTTAATCGATATATTTTATTATTTTCAAGGAGCATTAACAAGTGTCTTTAGACCACTCATTAGCAAAATCCTTAATTATTTTGGGTTGGAACAAATCAAGCCTGATGCTAGGTTTTTTATTTTTATCCAAATTAGATCTAGATGATATACATGCCAAGTTGAATTGAATCGAATTGGAAAATATAAAATCTAGATCAAATCTAGAACTTTGATAATATCTAATTGTTCAACCTGATCCGACCCAATGGTTATTAAAACTAAAGAGGCCATGGATCAGCTTCACCCATTCATAGCCCTAAGCGATATTGACTTTATTGTACATGGAATTTGTAGAATTTATGGTTGAAAAAATTAACCTGGTTTTATTGAATTCAATTCATACAAACAATAAGACTAACGTTTACTTATTTGGAGTAGTTATATGATATTTTTCCAAACAGCAAGAAATAACAAATGATAACTAAAATGTAGTAGTGTCATTTGATAAAATTTTTGTTCGCAAAATATTATATATTCTTTAGATTGAAGCCTAATCCATTTCACAAAAAATAAATACAAAGCAATAGTTTAATAAAACAAACAAGTGAAGCAACAAAAATTATATTCTGAGCATGATAAGATCAAATGAGAGCCGTTCTTTATATGCTTGTTGTATACGAGTTCAGCAAAATGAAAGCCCCGAGATCATTATAACAGCGGTCATTTGAAACAATCATGAATCATTAGGAGTTGCTGAAATTTTTTTTTTTTTAAAAAAAAAAACATTGACTCGGTGGTGAGTGTAACTCGGCAGCATAGACCTGAGAATTTGGTGTAGAAGGTAAACTCGGCCTACATTGAACTCAAGTCTCTCCAAAAGTACTCCCTAGGGTTAAAACTGGGTAAATCACATTTCTAGGGCAATCAGCAAAACGCTGACAAGGGAACAGACTGCCTTCCACACCTCTCTAGGTTGTGGTAGCGCCCTTTTTTGTAAAAAAAAAAAATATAGATATAATAGATAAATTAAAGCATCCGACTACCGTTCGGGCTGTATTTTTCATGAATTTTTTTTTTTTTTTCAGAACATTTGAGAGCAGATGAAAAAAAAAATACTTTAAAATTTTTTTAAGATACAATCTAATAATTAATATTATAAAAAAAATTTAATTACTCTTTCATGCAAAAAATATAATCAAAATTCATAAATATATTTAGAATCAATAAATAAACTATTAATTAATAGATAAAGAATATATGCAATAAAGTTTCATAACATAAATCCGATATGATCAATCATATAAGATACCATTCAATCAACGATACTATTAATTAGCTTTTCTATATACATCAGAAACCTCAATAGAATACAACGAACATATTGCCAACTATTATGAATAGAATCTTGATACCTGAACCAAAGATACAGATAGACTTTGGTCATGATCGGCCCATACATCAATAATTGACTAGCACCCTGACCGTCGATTCTTATTGTCTGTAGTCTCCATATTAGATATCAATCCATCCTTAGATTGCCGACCCCCATCTCTACTTATATCAGATGCCAACCTATATGTCGATCATTGCTCTCATCGTCAAAGCAACCTCCAAATATCGGATGACAGTTTAGATTTTAGGATCTGGCTCTTACATCGGCTTCAATCCATATATTTACCACTGATCCTTATCTCCAACAATACATGTGGTAAGTCATCGAACTACGCTTTCTTCGACTCTTGCTTTAATCATCATATTTAGAAGACAATCCCATTAAATCACATCATTACTAGGCGCAGTTAGGTACGGATCAAATAAGACAGCTACAACTGCTCACTCTTGAGAAATCTAATCAGAGATCTTGGAATAATACATCCAAAGAAGTCGGAATAACCTCCAATTCTTCTTTCCCACGACTCTTATCTACATAAGTAGAAATAATCAGGAGACCTCCAAGATAAGTAATTCTTTCGCATGCTTTTTTTTATTTATTTTACTGATTTCTAACTTGAATATCGGACGATCTCCATCGAAGTCAACTTCGATCAGAAACTTATTTTATAGGATCGGCCACCATCTCAACTCAAGCCAGTTGAGTTCAAACTAGGGATATGTAGCAACACTAACAATCTATTACAAAAAAGATAAAAACTAATTTTATTAGATGATGATTTTAAGAGCCAATTAACAACTGTCTTGGAATCTTCATCCCAACAAACATGGGTCGTCTTAGGCGTCTTAATATAATTCAGTCCTTCCCATACGATATATGGTTCTGCTATCGGAACAGCCGCATGATCATTGCTCTGCTTTTATGGTCATAAGGTAAAATATGAGATTCTTTCAAAAGGGTTATTGGCGTCGTAACTATTTCATATAACAAAAAAAAAAAAAAAAAATTTCAAGAATGATCGGTCTCCATTTCCGTCACTAAAATGATGTTCTCATCTGAAAAATCTCTCAGCATCAGCTCTCATCACGTACCAACAACAATTCACAAGATTGTCCTGGGCTCCCTTCCAATATTGTACGACGTCTGGGGTTTGACGGCAAGGGCAGCAGCGACTTCGCCGGCCGAGCCGGTGGCCTGGTTCCATTAAACAATGCATTGAAATCCAGAAGAGGTCACGCTGTTTGAAGAACCGAGTGAGGTCGGCCGTGGACTTCTCCCAGCAAGACAACCACAGGAGGTCATTTCGCTGAAACCTTTCTGCCTTTCGGTCATGATAGCGTTTGTTGGGATATCAACTATTTTAATATTATTTTTTAAAAAATTTAATATTAATAAATTATAATTAAAAAAATAATTAAATAAAAAAATAATTAAATATATGAATCAGTCCAAAAATTTATTTATATAAGGCATGCAAAATTTTACTATGAGAGAGAAAATCAAATAATATAAAAAAAACTTAACTCAACTATTGTACAAAAGTCTCTCAATAAAAAATTTCAAAATTTTTATAAAATTTTTTTGAAATCTCTCAAGAAGCCTCTCAGCACATTCAAAACGTCGTCAGCTTTCCAACGCTACAAACGATTCGTCAATTGGAGTTATATAAACTCTAGAAACTCAAAAACAATATTTCGGTAGGAAACTCAAACTTAATCACACTTGAGATCGATCTGGACCGTCCGATCACGACTGGCTTCCTTATGAGCCGTCGGATCACGCACAATAATTCTGATTAGGCTCGAATCGAATCTTAGCCATTCGATCATGATTGGCTTGAATCAAAGTCGTCGGATCATGATTGGTCCACAAAATAGTATCGTGGATCGCGCGAAATGCCAAGAGAAATGGCCAAGGGGTCCACACGGGTTACGGTAGACCGGTGGTCCATGATGGACCGCATGGGCCTAGCACGGGCGTGGCCTGCTCCCGCATGGCCCATGCGCGCAGCCCACGCAAGCTCACAAGCCCGGCCAACCCAGCGCCGCCACCGTCCAGTGCCACCGGTGGGTCCCTCCGGTGAGCCCAAAGGTCGGCTATCCCGCTCAGACCTTCTCTTGCTCGTATTTTCTCTATTTGGGCTGTTCTTGAGTTCGTTGAACTCCAATCGTCGTTCTGGACCTCACTGTGGGCTTATTATGGAAGAATTCAGGACGTCTTTCTCAACAATCTTCACCTCGACTCGATATTCGACCAGCACATGTCTCTGAAAGCCTATGACCTGTCTCGCTCCTATGCCCTGGAGCACACTTGCTGTCTCATAGATGGACAAATATGAAAGTCGAGCCAAGCCACTTGATCCCACCTTCGTCATGGGCTGTGTCCACTTTAACCAAAGATATGCTCGGACAAATTTCCTACGGTAATAGAAACTTCACTCTGCAACGTCGCATTTCATCCTCTCGAGTCTCTAGTCCCATGCCCGATCCATCTTCACATGGAGCTCCACCTCGCACTGGGCTTCCTTTCATGAGATAATATCCTTCATACTTTCTTCCTTTTGGCACCACCATACTACCGCGCATGATCTTCAGGATTTCTCGATCAACTTTTCATCTGAAGTCGGTCGAATCTAGTCTACTTAGTGAGATTAGATTCTTCTTAAAGCTGGGTATGTATCGGACCTCACCCAACTTCTTTACTGTTCCATCATGGGATTCATGCTGACCGTTCCGCTGCCCTTGATCTCACAACTCGATTCGTTTGGTAGGAACACAATGCCCTCACCGATCTCTGGAAAGTCAAACATCTCCTCTCTGTAATATACATGATAGAAACAAGCAGATCCATAATCCACTGGAAGGAAGAAGTAGATACCTCATCAGTAATCAGAAGAACATCATCACTGCCTTCTGTATCGCTACTTGCCACCGCCATAGTAGCCCTCATCCAATTCCTAAGTTGTGGGTAATTCTTGACTCGATGCTTTAACTCGTCGCACCTGTAGCATCTGATCTTGCTTTGGTCCCTCATCTTGGACCTGAATCATCCTCCTCATGATCCTCTACTACTCCGTCTACTATCTTCTACTCCTCTAGAAACCACCAAAGCTGAGCTGCCGCTATCTGAGCTCGTAACTAGGTTCTTTCTCCTAATAACCTTGTTCTAGAGTATTACTGCAGTGACCTCGTCCAACTTGATGGTGCTCTTTTTTACTAGAAGAGCGGTCACCAAGGACTTATAAGAAGGAAGAAGCGATGCTAGTAAGACCAATGCCCTAATCTTCTCCTCAACTTTTTTACCAATGCTGAGAAGATCGGTGAGGATCTTCTGAAAGTTGGATAGATGCTCCCGCACGCTTTGGCCTTCATCCATCCGCAGCTGATAGAACTGCCTTCAAAGGAAGAGGATGTTGGTGAGAGACTTCGCCATGTACAACTCCTTGAGCTTCAACTACAGCACCATTCGAGGAAGTCTTATAAAATACATGGATCACCATATCATCCGCTAAGTATAAGCGGATCGTGCTCACCACCTGCATCTGAATCTACTTTCAATCCTTCACTTCCGTGGTAGCTGGCATCTCGTCGTACAAGAGAGCGTCGATCAACTCATGTTGGATGAGGACATCTTTTACTCTTGCTTGTCACAAGAAGAAATTATCCTTCCCATCGAACTTGTTGATCTCCACCTTGATTGTACTTGTCTTCTCCATATTTTTCAATCTCTATTACCTGCTGCAATCTGCGCTCTAGTATTATCTGACTCTGATACCAATCTATTGGGATATTAGTTACTCTGATACTACTTATTAAGGATCTAGTACTGACAAATTACGATAGAAAGAAAGAAAAAAAATAAAACAAGAAAGCAACCAAGTCGTGGATTAGCCCAAGAGCTCGCCTCCATGGGATATACAAAGCTTCACTATGAGAGAAAAAACCAAACAATACGAGAGAAACTTACCACTCAATCCTTGTACAAAAGTTTTTCAATAAGAAGCTTTAAAACTTTCACAAAAGCTCTTAGAAATCTCTCAAGAAGCCTCTCAATACCTCTGGGACATTGCCAGTTTTCCAACGCTACAAACGGTTCATCAATCGGAGTTATATAGACTCTAGAAACTTAAAAATTATATTTTAGTAGGAAATCTAAATCTAATCACACTCGAGATCGATCTGGACCGTTCGATAACGACCGGCTCCCTTCTGGGCCATCGAATTACGCACAACAGTCCTAATCATGCTCGAATCGAATCCTAGCCATTTGATCATGATTGGCTCGAATCAAAGCTGTCAGATTGCGATCGATCCATGAAATAGTATCATGGACCGTACGAAATGCTAAGGAAAATGGCCAAGGGGTCCATGCGGGTTGTGGTAGACCAACGGTCCACGATGGATCGCATGGGCCTAGCACCTGCACGGCCTACATCTGTGCAACCCATGTGCACGGCCCACTCCCATGCGGCCCATAAGCACCCCTGTGTGTGCTCGCACGCCTGATCGGCCCAGTGCGTGGATAGCCCAGTGCCGCCGCACGTGGCCGATTTTGGTCCGACACCGCCGATGGATTCCTCCAATGAGTTCGAAGATCGGTTATCTTATTTTGACTTTTTTTTATGTATATCTTTTTTATTTACATTCTGTTTGAATTATTTTTAGGCTCATTGAATTTTATTTATTTTTTTAGATCTCGCTAGGTTTATTATGAAAAAATTTGAAACGTCTTTCTCAATAAGATTTGAGTAGGCTAATGCCAATATTTAAAGCAAGGAAAGCCACCGTATTTGGCGCAATCCTAATATTATTTACTCAACGGGAGCCGCCCTCATCTCCCTGTCGCCCACCTAATGGCTGGTTTCCAGCTTATTGGGCAAGGTGAAACGTACATATATATTGAAATTTTAACCACAAAACAAGCGAGAGTGAGCGCATGCCAGGGATTCTCAGGTGTTTGGCTCTTTTTTTTTTTTTTTCTCTTTTCTTTTTTTGGGAAATCTCACGATGGACACCTGGAGCATGCGTATCCTAAGGTTCTACACCTCGTTAAAGAAATATGAAAACGTAAGGCTCGTTTTATAAATATTATGGAAAAAATAATTTATTTTTTTATTAATTAATTTATTTTTATTTTTATATTTTTAAGATAGAAAAATTATTTTTATTTAGATAGCATTTATCATCAAAAAAAATCTTATCCTTTTAGATGGCTAAATTAATTTTTCATCAATTGAAAAAATAATTCATTTCTATTATATTCTTTATCTTATAATATAATATAATATAATATATCATAATAATAATATAACATAATATAATATATAATAATATTTATATTAGATATTATAATATAGTATTATAATATAATATTATTATAATATAATATAGAATATTATATTATAATATTATAATAAATATTATAATATAATATATTACAACATAATATAGAATATTATATTATAATATTATAATAAATTACTATAATATACCGTATTATATTATTATAATATATTATGATAATATAATACTATAATAATATAATATATAATATTATATTATATTATATTATATATTAATATTTATATAATACTATAGTAATGTAATATATTAATATAAGATATTAACATAATTATAATATAATATATTATATTATATTATATTATATTATATTATTAGATATTATAATATAACATATTTTATAATATGATATAGAATATTATATTATAATATGATAATATATTATGATAATATAATAACATATTATTATATATAATAATATATATTATATTATATTAATATAAGATATTAATATAATATAATATAATATATAATAATATTTATATAGTAAATAGTATTATAAAAAATATGGATAGATCTTAGTAACTTATCGAGAAAATTAGTAATATAAAAGAACATGAGTAACAAATTTTTGAATCATTTTTTTATGCATAAAAAAATATGAATAAATAATTTTTTTATCTAAATATTATTTAAAAAATATAAATTTTTAAATAAATTTTTTACTTTCAAAAGAACAGGTCCTAAATGGTCTGGAGAGGAAGCTCCAGCGACATTTTGATTCTTCCTGTATCCTATGCTTAATTGAAGCTTATGACGGCAGTAGGGCAGGTGGGTCTATGCTTCCAATTTCCATGCCATATTTTCGAAGTTTAGACTGTGATGGTGGACCTAAGGCAAGTGCGAAGCTTAAAAAAAGCAAACCATTCGTTAACTCGTGAACGAGAAGAATTTGTTACTATTGTCATTTATAATATGTAATTTCTTTATTTTATTTGTTCATCAGTCTTCTGTGATGTTGATTCACTGGATTAAGCCAAATCTTGGTTTTTCTTTAATAAACGAAAGCTAAAAGGAGCCACCAGGCTTTTATTAATACATATAAAAAAAGTTACAACTTGGAGAGAGAACGAGATTAATTAGAAAGAAATAGGAATGAATAATCGAAACATAAATGAAAAAAATCGGATAATATGAAGAAAGTCAGGAATTTCCTTGATTTTGCTCCAAATTCTCCTGAAGGCTGGTAGCTTTTTTTAATTGCATGGATACACCACTTATTGAAATTATGAAAGAACAACATAAGCGATGGAAATAATGAAGGACTGTTTGCTAAGAAAAATTCATGCATGTTTCCTTTTAAATTTTAATTTTATTTTTAAAAATAGTGTCACCCTGCCACCATGGAGAGTTTTTGAGTTCCATTCCAAATTATGGCATTTGATATTGTACTCTTTTTTTTCTAGATAAAAAATAAAATTAATTTTTTTGAAAAAAATGCACTTCTTTTTTACCCAAAAAGCAAGAGAAAAGGCTACAATTGCTGCATTTTGTCATAAGGTTAGAGAAGAATTTAACCATATAATGAGCAACATACTATGAAAAGATTATTAATAGATAAGAAGTACACCAAATGAATCCCTATCAATCTTATTAAAGAACCAATACTAAATTATTAAAGAGGGTGATAAATCCTATCCATTCTTAAAATATTTATTATATGGGGAGAGAAATCAAAAAAGAAAATGCTGCAATATTTAAAAGCTTTTTATGTGGTAGTTCATCCATTAAAGAAAATCCATGCAATAGGGGATGCCTTTTTTTCATGATAACAAAGTTACAGAATAGGAATCATATTTTAGGGGATTTTATGTATCCTGTGCAAGGTGTACCTTGAGTATAACATGCAAACCACCCCCTCCAAAATCAAACGCATAAAAAGTGGCAACGGACTAAATCATGTGTATTTACAAAGAATAAAAAGAGAAACAACCTAAATTGTGCTTACAAATAATCAAATTATAAAAGATAAATAATTGGATTATATGGACTTTACAGTACTCAATATAACTGGTTGTCAATCTTGGAGGAAAATAGCTTCTCTAGAGGGTTACAAAAAAAAGAAAAGAAAAGGTTTTAGATCATGTGGTTAAGAGGCTATTGTACAATTATTTGATCTTTCAAGCTTGCTTTTGAAGATATTTTTGTTTCCCGATTGAAACTTGAATCAGAATTGGAATGGATTGAGATGGAAATCAAAATGATCAATCTTCTGACATATTCATGGCTGAAATCATAATGAAATTTGAATATCTAAGAAGAATAGGGATTGAATTTTAAGGATTATGATACTCCCATTCCTCCTCCTTCCCCCGAAACTAGATTAAAATTTAAATATCAAAGAAAAATAAAGATTGAGTTCCGAAGAGATTAGGGTATTTTTGTTCCTCCCTCATTCTCTGAATAGGAATGGAAATGTAACTCCTCCCAGTCGGAATGAGAGCCACTCATTTCAGTCTTCATTTCTATTTAAGAGTCCAACTCATCAAACCTGATTCTCCTTGTCTACATATTTGTCCCTTGCATCAATTGCAAGTTTTCTTTGCCACTACATGGATCAATCCGAGTCTAGTAGTCGCAATTAAATGACCTTTCACACTGTCAATCCCTCCTCGTTCATCTCAAGCTGCAAAGAAGTATCTTAAAGATCCAGAGTTTTTGTTCATCAATCATCAATTCTAACCTGTAGTAACATAGTTGCAATATGATAAACAAGCAGGCACTTAGGCAAGCTCTATTTCAACACCCACAATCGCACCCCTCCATGGTATATTTTTCCTTTTGTGAGGCACTTTTAAGATGCATCTCTGATATATATATATATATATAAATAAAAAGGATGAGGAATCCTCAAGATTCGATCTGTTGCTCAAGAGGGAAAAAAGGGGCAAAAAAAAAGGATAAATCTTTATTGGAGAACGATGAAACCCATTTGTTCCACCTTGTTGGAATATGAGGCCCCCATTGATGGACTGACTCATATTATGGTCCGACCTAAATTGAATGTTTGAGTTTTGAAAAAATTTAAATTCTAAAGGATCATTTGAATTTAAAGGATCGTTTGATATTAGATAATGATTATCTAATTATTTTTATGGTTGAGTTGTTCAACATCTTTGAAGAAGGTAGAAAGTTATTCCTGATTTTAATTCATGAGAGTTTTCCACAATTTTCACCCCTCCTTTCTCCTTTTTCTTCTTCTTGAGAGAAGAAAATACAGAGTTTTAGAGTAATTTGGCTGAATTTGGATGTGCTTGTTGTGGAAAACACACAAGATTCGATTTGTGATCTTGTGTAATATCGTTTGGATTTCTGGTTCGTGGTGAAAAAGAGAGAAACTGATCAATCAGGAGCGAGAATGATTTTGAAAGTTAGATTCCACTGTAATCTTAAGTTTGTATTGAGGTAATATCTTCACAACATCTAACATTGGTATCAGAGCTTAATATGCTTTCCTATTAGTTTAATCCTACTTCTGAAACCTTTAGTTTTTTTATGTTGAGACCACAAAATATCTCAGAACTCTGTAAATATAGTTCCATCCACCTGAAACGCCGTGTATACTCGAGATAGGCCATTTTTTTCGACTCCATTCCATCGTGGACCGCAAGAGGATCGATCTTCGATCCATGGTCATGTGTGGACTGCATGGTTGCCGTGCGGAATGTGTGTGGGCGCACGTGGCACCTCGGCACATGCCTAGGCTCGGGCCGGGCGGGCGCGCATGACACCTGGGCTTGGGCCGTGCCTGCGCGCATGGCTCCTGGGCCTGGGTTGTCTGGGCACACGCAGCGCCTGAGTTTTGGGCTGAGTGGGTGCGCGGTGCTCTCGATCTTATGACGTGTGCGGTACTCTGGGTGCACCGCTGGCATGCACAGTGACTCTAGTCTCGGGATGCACCTGCGTGTGGTGCCTGTTTTTGGGTCGTGGGTGCGTGGCATTTTGGAGCGGGCAGCGCCTAGGCGCGCATCCTCCCGGGCCCAAGCCACGCCTGAGCACACGCTTGCCTGGAGCCCAAGCCAGGTGCATAGGCCCATACTAGATTATTAAAAAAAAAAATAAACATGAATATGTATTATGACATGTTTTCATATGAGATGCATGCAATTTTGGATGTTAATTTATATAATAGCATGATGTTGCATATTATATTTTTTTTATATATAATGCATGTTTATCCAAGTGGGAGTCCTTGAACTGATAGACGAAGGGCTCATTTAAGGATCATATGGATTTCCTTTTGTCTAAGTGAAAGTTCTTAAATTGGTAGATGAAAGGGTCATTTAAGAACTATAATGTAATAGATGTTTTGTTCACAATTGAATTATGATGGTGTAGTTAAGTTTTATGTGATGAGGGTAGACAAACGTCAACTTTCAAGTATGAACTTAATTGTATACTATTGTTAATCTAATTACAATCTACAGCAAACATAATATTGTGTATATGTTGATTTGTGCTATTCCTATGTGTGCAGATATGGCTTCAAAGAACATCATTACAGAGCTTAATAAGGACGATAAGCTGGACGGTGATAATTATGATATTTGGCACCATAAGATTCAGTACATCCTTGAGGAGCAGGATATTTTGGAAACACTGAACCATATGATGGTTGAGCCAGAGCATGGGAACACACAGCAGCACAAGAGAAATTATGAGGCTTTTTTAGTCTAGAAAAAGAAAAATAATATTGCTCACATCACGTTGCTGAGTAGTATGGCTGATGATCTCATATGTGAATATAAAACTTGCAAGACGGCTCAGGCCATGTGGATTGCACTGAAAGATAAGTTTGGGGACACTTCTAATACCAAACTTAGGAGGTTGACCATTAAGTTTGACAAATATAGGTTGTGTCTTAATATTTCGATGATGCAGCATTTAAGAAAATGTCAAACATGATTCGTGAGCTGAAGTCAGCTGATTACAATCTCTCAGATGAATAATAAGTGCAAGCTGTTATCAAATCCTTACCTACCAGCTGGGAGTATATGAAGGTCAATATGACTCACAATGAGTCTGTTAAGACCTTTGCCAATATAGAGCACCATCTTGTTCTTGAGGATGAGCACCGAGAGGCTGCTAAGACATCCGATCAATCTTTTATGGTTGAAACTACTGAAATTTCGAATACCAAGCAGAAGGGCAAAGATAAGAAGCCCTGAAAGAAGAAGAACTAGCAAAAGAAGAGATCTGAAAAGCCTTTTGAGAAGGCTAAATTTGATTTTAAGAAGAGAGGAAAGTATGGTGGAAAGAAAGATATGACCAAAATGGAGTGTTATAGCTGCCACAAGATAGGTCATTTTGCTCGAGATTACCCAGAGCAGAACAAGGTAACACCATGCTATGCGCATCCTCATTTTCTTTATGTTTTTAGCACTGCATTAATGGCTGATGCTAATTTTTTATGGACTATAGATTCAGGAGCAACAGACCACATAGCTAGAGATAGAGGAGCATTTATTGAGTACTGTCGACTGTCTTTCAGGAGCAGATGACTTTATATAGGAAATAATGCTGGCATTGAAGTAAAAGAGATCGGAATATACAAGCTAGAGTTGCATAGTGGACGAACCCTACTCCTACATGATGTTTTATAATTCCAGAAATCCGACGAAACTTGGTTTCAATGGTCTCTCTTCTTATATTAGGTTTCAGTATCAATTTCCACGATAATTCAGTTGATATTATTTTAGGGGCTAAACTTTATAGTTCTAATTTTCTTTTGAATAATTTTATTATGTTGGACATAATTTTTAGAAATTGTTATATTTTAGATGATCATCGTTTTACTTTATCTTCTATCTTAAATAATGTTTGTGATGTAAATATTTGGCATGCTAGGCTTAGACATATAGATCCAGAAAGAATGAATAGGTTGGCAAAAGCAGGACTTTTAGGATCCTTGACAAAAATTGAGATGTCTACTTGCCAACATTGCCTAGCAGGTAAAGCAACTAGAAAATCATTTGGAAAAGAAACCAGAGCTGACTTTCCATTGCAATTGGTTCATTCCGATATATATAGTCCGATGAGTGTGAGGGCCAGGCATGGAGCCTTATATTTATTATTTTTATCGATGATTATACTCATTATGGTCTTGTTTATTTGATCTCTCGTAAGTCAAAAGCTTTAAAGTGCTTCAGACAATTTATGAGTTTAGTTGAGAATCAATTAGATCAAAGAATTAAGGCTTTGAGAACTGACCATGGACGTGAGTATTTATCGGATCAATTCAAAGATTTATGTGATGAAAAGAGAATTATAAGATAGTTGATGATTTCTGACACTCCATAATAGAATGGAGTTGCAGAGTGAAGGAATAGAACTTTACTCGAGATGGTTAGGTCAATGATGGCGTATGCTAACTTGCCCATTTTTCATTAGGGAGATGCTCTGCTAACTGCAGCCTACGTACTTAATCGGGTGCCCTCTAAGTCTGTTGTTTTCACATCCTATGCATTATGGATGGGTAGAAAGTCGGATTTGAGTGTACTACGGCCCTGAGGGTCGGTAGCTTATGTGCATAATCCTTCTCATAGATATGGAAAGTTGGGCCCTAGGGGCAAGAAATGTAAATTTATCAGATATTCTGAACACTCAAAGGGCTATGTTTTCATTGGCGAAAATGAAAATGGAAGCATAACAAAACTCGAGTCGCGAGATGCCATATTTTTAGAACATGAATTTTCTAATAGGGGCGATATTGATAAAACTTTGTTATTTTATGAAATTACGGATCAGCAAGTAAATAATTAGAATCAAGAAAGTAAGAAACAAACAATTGTACCTCCACCTGCTAATCCAAGTGGGAGGATATATGAGAGTTCTCAAGAGACATAGCTGCATAGGAGCAGCCAAGGAAATGTTCCCCGACATCATTTCAAGGTTGAAGGGAAAGCATTTATAGTTACTCTAGGAGATGTTGAGGAGCCGAGTTTAATTCAAGAGACTCTTTCATTCCCTACTAAGGATAAATGGATAAAGGCAATGGAAGAGGAGATGGAGTCTATGAGGACTAACCATGTCTGGGACTTGGTTGATCTTCCGCCAGGCCGAAAAGCAATTGGGAATAAATGGGTTCTCAAAGTTAAGAGAAAGATGGATGGTTCTATTGAAAGATACAAGGCTCTCTTAGTAGCTAAAGGGTACACACAATATGAAGAAATTGATTATGAGGATGCTTTTTTGCCTGTTGTAAGATTCACTTTCATTATACTTATTCTTGCTATAGTTGCTAAGTTGGACTTGGAGTTATATCAAATGGATGTAAAGACCATATTTTTCAATAAAGAACTAGATGAAGAAATCTATATGGAATAGTCATTAGGTTTCATTGAGAAAAGTCAGGAGCACAGAGTTTGAAGACTCTGGAGGTCCATTTATGGATTTAAACAATCACTAGACAATGGTATTTGAGGTTTCATCGAGCGATTTTTTTTTATAACTTTCAGATGATCGATGAGAATCACTGTGTATATATGAAGCGGTTTGAGATAGATTTTATCATATTATCCCTTTATGTGGATGATATACTATTAGCCGAAAATAGTCTATCTTTTGTGAATGCCATTAAGAGTTGGTTGTCTGTGAACTTCGAGATGAAGGACACGGGTGAGATAGAATTTATTCTTGGAGTTAAAATTCAAAAGGATCGCTCCAAGAAGTTAATCGCTTTGTCACAAGAATCATACATTGAAAAGATTCTTGAGCGGTTTAGGATGAAAGACTGTAAACCTATAGATACCCCTATTGCTAAAGGTGAAGCTTTGAGCAATGTATCCTAAGACTCAATCTGAAAGAGATTCCATGAGGAAAGTCTTTTATTTCAGCACTGTCGAGAGCTTGATGTATACAATGATATGCACACGACCTGATATTTATTATGCAGTGGGCCTTGTAAGCCGTTACCAATCTAATCAAGGGCAGAAATATTAATAAGTAGTCAAAAAGATCTTGAGATACTTGAAGAACACTGCTACTTATAGATTGTGTTACCATGGGAGTGACTTGTAGTTGGTAGATTACTCAGATGCTGACTAGGATGGAGATCCGGATGAAAGCAAATCCACTTTTGGTTATATATTCTTACTGAATAATGATACCATTTCTTGGAGCAGCAAGAAAAAAACATGCATGGCATTGTCAACCATGGAAGCAGAATTTGTTGCATGTTTTGCTGTAGTGTAAGAGGCATTATGGCGGAGATGATTTATGGATCATTTGGGGATCATTGGTGGAAAGATAGAGCCAGTAAAACTCTATTGTGATAGCCAAGCAACCATAGCCAATACCAAAGATCCTAAGTATCATAGCAGGATGAAACACATAGGCATGAAGTATAACTTCATGAGTGATGTGATAGCACAGAAGGAAATAACTTTACAGTACATCACCACACATGAGATGGTGACAAATTCCATGATGAAGCCAATCCCTAGTGATGTATTTGTTGAGCATGTGAAATCTTTAGGATTGTGTAGATTGTAGAGTTTTATGTTATTTTATGTTTAAACATGATGTATATAATTAATTTTCTTTGAATGAATAATAAGATATTTTCTTCATTCAATGATTTAATTATTTTTTATATAGTAAACATATATATAATATCGTAGTATGTCTATACAGGTTAGTAATTAAGGTTGGCTCTCTCACATGAGCAACCGTCTTGGGCGCTTAGGAGGAGCAAGTTAAGATGAGTCATTCTGTGTTTCTTAGTATTAAAAATGGCAACCAAGAGGTGCCCTGTAGTATGTAAGAACATAATGCAGTTTATAATGTCACCCTGGTAAGAGATCAGAATGAGATCCGAAAGAGATATAATATATAGATCAAATTATGAATTACCACCATCCATAATACCTGTAGCTAGATATGAGATCTCCTCCAAACGATATAAGGATGAGCAGAGTGGTAGAACTCAAGTCAAGTACTGGAGGTGCTTAGACTAAGATTTGTATGGTGTAAAGCAAAGAAAATCGACATACACTCTTATAGAATAAGAGATACATCATAGCATGTATTTCATACCGCATGCGCTTAAAGATCGTGATTAGGAAGCAAATGAATGAATCCCTATTTCATTGCTGTGTGAGTCCTAGAAAAGTATAGAATCCTTTCATTGATATCCTCATTACTTTGATAGTATCATGAAGTGAAGAGTTACTGTATGCTACTTTGGCATATATCCAAAGGTTATGATAATGCGATCTAAAAGAGTAATGTCAGAAAAATAATTAATTTTAATCTAAATGATATCTGAATAAAAGAAAGATCAGGTCTGATATACACATACTATGCTTGTGTCTGAGATATGTCTGTTATGAAGCTATTTCTAGAAATATCATAAGCATGGACACAAGACATACATGAGACCATAGTGGTATAGCCCTGGATGGAAAAGACTCATGAGGGATTAGAGATGCCACATATGAGTGTATATAGACAGATCTAGGGTATCTAAGGCACTTTTATTATAATTTTGAGAAATAAAAGAATTGTAATATCTTATTCTGATCTTGAGATGGATTTCTAGTATAAGAGCTCTCAAACTTTGTGCCCAGACAGTCACGACAATACACTCGGTATGAAAGTCCAAAAGTAAGCTCTATATGGATCATTCCATCATGTGCGAGTGAAAGATGTTGGAATATAAGATGCCTATTGATGGGCTGACTCATATTATGGCCCGACCCAAATTAAATGTTTGAGTTTTGAAAAAATTTAAATTTAAAAAGGTTATTTGAATTTAAAGGGTCATTTGATATTAGATAATGATTATCTAATTATCTTTATAATTGAGTTGTTCAACACCTTTTAAGGAAGTGGAAAGTTATTCATGATTTTAATTCATAAGAGTTTTCAACGATTTTCACTCCTTCTTTCTCCTTTCCCTTCTTCCTAAGAGAAAAAAATACAGAGTTCTAGAGTGATTTGGTTGGATTTGGGTGTGCTTGCTGTGGAAAACACACAAGATTCAACTTGTGATCTTGTGTAATACCATTCGAATTTCTAGTTCATGGTGAAAAATAGAGAAGCTGATCAATCGAAAGTGAGAACGATCTTAAAAGTTAGATTCCATTGCAACCTTAAGTTTGTGTTGAGGTAACATCTTTACAACATCTAACACACCCTTTTCCTGTGCATTAAAGTTTATCACCACCCATTTCCGCAAATCATATCCCTAGGTGTCCACAATTTGTATCCAATAATATTATATATTCTTCAATTGCGCGCACGCGCGCACTCTCTCTTTCTCTCTCTCCATCTGAGATAGTTCAAGATGGAAGTAATGGAGTCCCAAGGTCCCTATTGCACTTACTATTTCATCCCAAATGGCGCATGTGCTGATGGGAATGTGCAGACATCTTAGTTATTTTACTCATTTCTGCCTTTAGTTCGCTATAAGCTCTCTCCTAGATGATGGTTCACATTTAAATGTGATTGATGAAAAATGTGCCTTTACTGTTGAATATCGGCATGGTTTTATCTTGTGATTTATATAGAAGATGTTGGGGATAAACCCCGCTCCTGCCGAAGTCAAGTTCGGTGCCCAGCCTGATGCGGCCAGTAGCTACGGAAGAGCTTCAGCGGATGGATCTTGGTCGAACTCTTACAGTCGGCCAAACTCTTAGCGGTCGAGCTTCTTCAAACTGCTTAGCGGCCGAGCTTCTTCGGACTCTCAGCGGTCGGGCTTTAGCCGAACTCCTCAACCGTCGAGTTTCAGTTAGACTCCCGCAAGAGTCGAGCTCTCTCCGCATCGTTCCAGCCAGGCGCCTACGGAAGCCGAACTTCCTTCAAGCTTCCTCTTCGATCGAATTTCTTCGGGAGCCGAACTTTCTCCAAGCTTTCTCTTCGGCCGAATTTCTTCAGGAGCCGAATTTCTCTCAGACATTCCCTTCAATCAGTCAAACTCCTCCGCGGTCGAGCTTCTTCTTCGGCTGAACTCTCCTATAAGTCCAAACTCCTCTGGATGAACTATCGCCATCAGTCTGCGATAGACAACGAGATCGAACGACATGGCCGCCACTACTGACGACACCACTCTCTTCGTAACCAATTCCATGCGGCCCATGACCTGCCAGTATGGCTGTCACTATCCACCTGACGACGCCTTTCTCTCCATATCGAACTCTATGCGGCTCCAACGGTTCGCTATCAGACGGTATGGCCATCACCATCAATTAAGCTTCGCCTATAAAGGATCCTCCAGATACGCTAACTCTAATCTCTAAACTCGGATCTCTAAGCTCTCCTCTCCTTCTCTAAGCTCAGCAGAACTCATTTTCGAGCACTCCATTCCTATTGGCCAGAACTGACTTGATCGTCGAAGGGTCCTACCGGAGCCATCCCCCCACTGACTCCGGACGGAACTTTATTTTGCAGGTCCCCGATGGTCACCTCGTCCATCTTCGCTCCAGCTAATTTCGACGATGATCAATTTCTGCGTCAACAGATTGACGTTGGAGAAAGGGACACCCCGAACCTCCGAGGTTCCCTTATTCTTAAAGGAGTGCTCGACGATGATTTCTTTCTCTCCAGAGATCTCTCTTCTTCCTCACTAGAATTCTTTTCCCAGGAGAAAATGCCTCCCAGGAGAGCTTCGACTCGGCACTCGGTGGCCGCCGTGGCCCGATCTCGTTCAGATCCGTCTGTTTCTGCTTTAGTCCCGACAGCTCAGGTTCCATCTGTACCCATGGTGGATGTGAAGCAGTTTGACCTGCTCGTCTGATAGGTTCGTGGCCTTATGGAGGCAATGCAGACCGTACAGCAGTCCCAGATGGCGACTCCAACAGAAAATCCACCATCAAAATATCGAAAATCGGTCCCAAGGAAGAGTACCAGGGCCAACGTACCCATCGCCCCTGAAAAGAGAAAATAAAGAGTCGAGAATCCGTGTTCGGATCATAGTTCTCTTCTTGGGGAGACCTTCTCCATTTGTAGCCGGAAGCCCCCCAAGATCTGCAACCAAGACGACGTCCTCAATCACAAACTACGAAAGATGGACCGGCGGATCGAAGAGCTCGGCCACGTCGCCCCGGCTCGTCATGCCGACGTCCACGCCGAACCTCCTTTCTCCCTCCAAATTATGTAAGAACCCATTCCATCGAACTTTGAGCTCCCTCAACTTGAAAGCTACGATGGAACTTCTGATCCGATTGATCATTCGGAGGCCTTCCGTGCCATGATGCTACTCCACGGTGCTTCAGATGCCATACTGTGCCGAGCTTTTCCTTCTATCTTAAAGAGAGTAGCTAGAAATTGATACTCAGTATTGAAGTCGAGTACGATCTTCTCTTTTGACCAGATGAGCAGTTAGTTCGTGGCTCACTTCATCAGAAGCCGACGTCCGCATCGGGATTCAGATTTTCTGATGAATATCAAGTAGAAGCGGAGGGAATCCATCCGAGCTTACGTCATCCGGTTTAACACCATGGCATTGGAGGTTCGAGACTTGGAGCAGTCTGTTGCGATGGCCGCATTGAAGGACGGCCTTAAGAAAAATGACTTGCTGTTCTTTCTGAATAAAAAGTAATCCAGGAACTTCGCCGATCTACTGGCTCGGACCGAGAGATATGCCCATGCGGAAGAAGCCTTCAAGTTAAAGGACGAAGAAGCCTTAAGAGAGCGGCTGACGAACAATGAAGAGCCGAGCGAAGTTCGGCCACGCTCATGGACTCCCTTCGAAAGTAGATGGGCCCGAACTCCTCGAGCTCGCCACCGAGGAAGCCCCAACAGAGGGGCACGAAGAAGCCCTCCTCTCGAAAGGTTCTGCGACTACGCCCCCTTCAACGCCCCTCAAACTCAGATTCTCACCGAAGTTAAGAACCAGCTGCCAAGACCAGAAGGGTTATGGTCTCCCCCAAATAAGTGCGATCGAAGCAAGTACTGCCTCTACCATCGCGATCATGACCACGACACTGAGGAATGCATCTAGCTTTAAGACAAAATTGAAGAGCTCATCAGGAAGGAGCGGCTAGGTAAATTCCTTCGATAGAAGAAGATCGACTAAGGGCGCTGCCGTAATCAGAAACGATAAGGTCGACCGCCTTACGGCGTCATCAGCATTACCCCGGGGAGGAACTTGATACATCGGCGATTCAACACCTCCCAGCATCGAGAGAAGTATGCTCCAAATTGAGGAAGCCAGCGTGAAATAGAAAAGGTCGTCCGCATGAAGAAATGCGGAAGAATAACGCTACCACGATCCTAAAATATAAGAAATTCAAGAATGCATTGCCAGTAACTTTCTTTCAATAAAATTTTTTTCTTTCAATAATATTATTTCTGGATGCCAAAACTATGTGATGACAGAAAAAGAATCAGTTAATAGTCGTCGTATTAGGAACGGGAGGAGAACCTCATCCTAACATGGGCAGGTCAAAGACTTTCAACCTCGGTTAGAGATAAGATCTCTTCCGAGTGACCGATGTCAACCTTGATAAGAGATAAGATCTCTCTCGAGCGACCATAGACAACCTCAGCCAGAGATAAGATCTCTCCTGAGTGACCATAGACAACCTCAGCCAGAGATAAGATCTCTCCCAAGCAATCGAAATAATCTTGGCTAGAGATAAGATCTCTCTCGAGCGATCGATGTCAACCTCGGCTAGAGATAAGATCTCTTCCAAGCGACCGAGTCAACCTCGCTAGAGATAAGATCTCTTTCGAGCGACCGTAGACAACCTCGATCAGAGATAAGATCTCTCCGAGTGATCGATGTCAACCTTGGCTAGAGATAAGATCTCTTCCGAGCGACCGAGTCAACCTCGGCTAGAGATAAGATCTCTCCGAGCGATCGAGATAACCTCGACCAGAGATAAGATCTCTCCCGAGTGATCGTAGACAACCTCGGCTAGAGATAAGATCTCTCTCGAGCGACCGATGATAACCTCGGCCAGAGATAAGATCTCTCCCAAGCGATCGCTGACAACCTCGATTAGAGATAAGATCTCTTTCGAGCGATCGAGACAACCTCGGCTAGAGATAAGATCTCTTCCGAGCTTCGAAGATCCTCGTCCACTGCCCATTAGGAATAGAAGGAGAACCTCATCCTAACGCGAGTAAAGTCGAAGGCCCCATTCACGAAGGACGGAATGGGGGGAGAGGCCCTGACAATGGCCCTTATATGCCCCCACAGTCCGTTAGGAAAAGAAGGAAAAAACCTCATCCTAACGCGAGCGGCCATCTCTCCCAAGCAACCGAGACAATCTCGGCTAGAGATAAGATCTCTCCCGAGCGACCGACGACAACCTCGACCAGAGATAAGGTCTCCCCCGAGCGACTGTACTAACTTTGGCTGAAGATGAAATTTTTCCTCCGAGCTTTGATCTGAATTAGCACGAAGATCAGAAGAGGACTTCGGTAGTCGCCTTTTCTATACTCCCTCCCTTTGAGTTTCGAACTCGGGAGTGGGATGACTATTGTTGGGGATAAACCCCGCTCCTGTTGAAGTCAAGTTCGGTGCCCAGCCTGATGCGGTCAATAGCCACGGAAGAGCTTCAGTGGATGGATCTTGGCCGAACTCTTACAACCGGCCGAACTCTTAGCGGTCGAGCTCCTTCGGACTCCTAGCGGCCGGGCTTTAGCCAAACTCCTCAACCGTCGAACTTCAGTCAAACTCCCGTAAGAGCCAAACTCTCTCCGCATCGTTCTAGCTAGGTGCCTGCGGGAGCCGAACTCTCTTCAAGCTTCCTTTTCGGCCAGATTTCTTCAAAAGCCGAACTCTCTTTGATCAAATTTCTTCAGAAGCTAGACTTCTCCCAAACATCCCCTTCAGCCGGCCGAACTCCTCCACGGTCGAGCTTCTTCCAAGCTTTTCCTTCGATCGAACTCCCTTACAAGTCCAAACTCTTCTAGACGAACTATCGCCATCAGTCTACGACGGCGACAAGACCGAACGACATGGCCGTCACTATTGGCGACACCACTTTCTCCGTAACCAGTTCCATACGGCCCATGATCTGTCAGTATGGCTGTCACTATCCACCTAACGATGCTTTTCTCTTCATACCGAACTTCATGCAGTCTTAAGAGCTCGCTACCAGACAGTATGGCCGTCACCATCAATTAAGCTCCGCCTATAAAGGATCCTCTAGATACGCTAACTCTAATCTCTGAACTCGGATCTCTAAGCTCTCCTCTCCTTCTCTAAGCTCAGCGAAACTCATTTTCGAGCACTCCATTTCTGTTGACAAGAGCTGACTTGATCGTCGAAGGGTCCTATCGGAGCCACCCCCCACCGGCTCCAGATGGGACTTCGTTTTGTGGGTCTCCGATGGCTACCTCATCTACCTTCGCTCCAGCTGATTCCGATGATGATCAATTTCTGCGTCAACAGAAGATATATAGCTATTTACAAGAATCTTGCTGGCATCATTTTATCCCACATGATGTGGTTCTGCAATTAGATACCGATGGAAATGGGCAGGCAATATATATATCTTACACAGCTATGATTTCAAATCTCCCACATGATGTTTCATAGCAAATTCTAACCGATGGAAATGGTCTCTTTAATGTTGCTTGCTAGGGATTCTCTCTATAGAGGTTTACAGGATTAGTCATTCTGTTTATGTTAACTGCAACAATGGCTAGCTACGGCTTTACTTTGAAACTACAAATAACTGTACCCAGTTACTTCTCAAGCCTATTCTCATTTTATTGGCCTGGAGGTTTAGTTTTCTTTATGATTGTTGCTCTTTTCAAATTAGTTTTAAAAGCTCTTAGCAAGCTCTTGCGACTCGAGATATATTGACACTTGTTGAGAAAAACACCTCAAATTCTTCCACGTTAAGTCTACAGCGAGATCCAGAACAACGAACGAAGTCCAACGAATCTAAGAACATCTTAATCGGAGACTAGATGGTAAATATACATGCGAAGGAGCATTGAAGGAGTTGCTGGAGTGGGGCCCATGGCCAGTAGGTGATCAGGCCCGGTGCAGGTTGGTTGTGTGGGTGTGGGCCCGACCCTGTGCAACCCTCTGCGGCCTAGTGCCATGCGCGAGTGGGCACACGGGCATGGCCAGGGCCCAGGCGGCCTCATGAACATGGCAGCATTCTGGTTTTTCGCAATCCATGCGCTAGAAAGCATGGACTGGATCTTTTTTGCAGCCTATAGTGGTTTTTGATGCTTTTGCACGATCCAGCGATCACAGAGAGCCGCGGTCACAATCTAATGGTCAGAGGATGTTGTTTGACTTTGAAACGAGCTGGGAATCCTACAAGGATGCGGACAGAGGCCTTTAAAAGGCCTGGAGCAGTCCATGAACGTAGTGTGGCTTGGCAGTGACTTCGGTGGTGAACATGAGATAGTAGAAAAAGAGCACCAGCGGATAGTAGGAGCAGGAGCTTTAGGCAGACAGCTAGATAGTGGACTGCAGTCATTTCAGAGGGTCTCTAAGAGAGAGTTTGGTAAGGATAACTTCTTATTGAGAGGATCGTATACGTGAGTTGAGAGTGAGTATTTTTCTCGTGTATCTCTTCCTTTTTTATAGTAAAATTTTGCATGCCCCGTGAAGGCGAGCCTTTGGACTGATCCACATACTTGGTTGCTTTCTTATTTTATTTTCTTCTTTCTTCCTACTGCAATATTCTGGTACTAAATGCTTAATAAGTGATATCAGAGTAGCTGATATCCCAACAGAATGGTATCAGACTAGATAGTACTGGGGCACAGATTGCAACAATGATGATAAAGATTGAAAAACATGGAGAAGATAAGTGCAATCAAGGTGGAGATTAACAAATTTGATGGAAAGGATAATTTTTTCTTATGGCAAATAAGGATAAAGGATGTCCTCATCCAATATGGGTTGATCGATGCTCTCTTATACGATGAGATGCTAACCAGCATGAATGTGAAAAATTGAAAGCGGATCCAGATGCAGGCAGTGAGCACGATCCACTTGTACCTAGCGGATGATGTAGTGATTCATGTACTTGGCGAGACTTCCTCGATGGCACTTTGGTCAAAGCTCGAGGAGTTGTACATGGCGAAGTCATTCACCAATACGCTATTTCTTTGAAGGCAGTTCTACCAGCTATGGACGAACGAAGGTCAGAGCTTGCAGGAACATCTATTCAACTTCTAGAAGATCTTCACTGACCTCCTCAGCGTTGGTGAAAAAATTAAGAAGAAAACCAGGGCATTGGTCTTGCTAGCATCGCTCTTTCCTTCGTATGAGTCCTTAGTGACTGCTCTTCTAATGGAAAAGCACCATCAAGATAGACGAGGTCACTACGGTAATACTCCAAAATGAGGTTCTCGAGAGGAAGAACCCAGCTTCGAGCTCAAATGACAGTGGCTCAACTTTAGCGATTTCTAAAGGAGCATGAGATAATAGACGGAGCGATAGTGGATCGCGAGGAGGACAATCTAGGTCCAAGACGAGGGAACAAAGCAAAATTAGATGCTATAGGTGCGACGAGTTGGGACATCGAGTCAAAAATTGCCCACAACTCAAGGATCGAACGAGAGCTACTATGGCAATGGCCAGTAGCGATATAGAAGATAGTGATGATGTCCTTCTGGTTACTAATAAGGTATCTACTTTTTCTTCCCAGTGAATTATGGATTCTACTTGTTCATATCATATATGTTGCAGAGAGGAGATGTTTGACTCCCTGAAGACTAGTGAGGGCATTATATTCCTACCAAATGGATCGAGCTATGAGATCAAGGGCAGTAGGACGGTCATCATGAAGCTCCATAATGGAACAATGAAGAAGTTGGGTGAGGTCCGATACATACCGAACTTTAAGAAGAATTTAATTTCACTGAGCAGATTGGATTCGATCAATTTTAAATAAAAAGCTAATAGAGGAATCTTGAAGGTCATGCACGGTAGTAGGATGGTGCTAAAAAGAAGAAAGTATAGAGGACACTACCTCATGTCGGGGAGCCCAATGCAAGATGGAGCTCTAAGTGGAGATAAATCGGGCACGGGACAAGAGACTCGGGAGGACGACATGCGACGTCGCAAGATGAAGTTTCTATTATTACAGGAGGCTACCCTGAGTAGGTCTCAGGTCAGAAGGATTATAACCATTAACGTAGATGGGATCGAGCGGTCTGGCTCGACTCCCATGTTTGTCCATCCATGAAGCGATTGTCTTAGGACATGGGGTGCTAGACGAACTCTCGAATATGTGAAGACCAAATATCAAGTCAAGATAGAGATTATTAAGAAAAATACATCAAATTCTTCTACATTAAGCCCACAATGAGGTTTAGAACGACGAACGGAGTCCAACGAGCCTAAGAATACTTCAATCGGAGATCAGATAGCGAAGATACGTGCAAAGAAGAGTTGGAGGGGTTCGCAGGAGTGAGGCTCATGGCTAGCAAGCGACTAGGCCCGGCATAGGTCGATCTTGTGGGTGCGGGCCCAGCCCTGCACGGTCCAACGCCACGTGCGGGTGGGCGCGCGGGCGTGGCCTGGGCTCAGGTGTCCTTGCGAACAAGGCAGCGTTTGGATTTTTCGCAGTCCACGCACGTCAGAAAGTGTGATTCGGATCCTTTTTCGCAGCCTACAAGGATTTTTGACGCTTTTGCATGATCTAGTGGTCATGAAGGACCGCGGTCGCAATCTAATGGTCAGAAGATGTTGTTTGACTTTGAAACGGACTGGAAATCCTATCAGGATGCGGACAGAGACCTTTAAAAGGCCTAGAGCAATCCATGAACGTAGTGTAGCTTGACAGTGACTTCGGTGGTGAACCTGAGACAGCTGAGAAAGAGCACCAACGGACAGCAGGAGCAAGAGCTTCGGGCAGATAGCTAGACAGATTACGGTCATTTCAGAAGGTCTTAAAGAGAGAGTTTGGTAAGGATAACTTCTTGTTGAGATAATTGTATACATGAGTTGAGAGTGGATAATCTTCTCTTATATCTCTGTTTTTTTCATAGTGAAGTTTTGCATGCTCCATGGAAATGAGTCTTTGGACTGATTCATGTACTTTATTACTTTCTTATTTTATTTTCTTCTTTCTTTCTGTTGTAATATTACGGTACTACAGCCTTAATAAGTGATATCAAAATAGTTGATATTCTTATAGATCTGTTACTTCATGGTTCCTGCCTACTGGGAGCTTGTTCCTCAACTCTTTTGCTATTCACAGCGCTATTTATGAACATACTGATAATGTTGTTTTTGATTATCTATCTACTGTTGCTTCTCTCACGGCAGCCTCAGCATTTTACCTCTGTTCATATGCACAAGCATCTTAATGTTTGTACTGGGGTTACCTTATCATCTCTTTGTTCACTTCTGTCTTGTATTTCTTTTCCGGCTGTTTTGGATTTAAACACTTACAAGCCAGGCGGCTTTATTGGCACTGTAACTGTTTGATATATCCTTAATAAAATTGCTCAATTGTATCAAAAAAAAAAAAAAAAATCTCAAATTGGACACTGTAGGATATTAGATCAGGCTTGTTTGGGGATGAGATTGTGGCAATGAATATCAAAGTTTTATCTAAATATGGACGTAATATGAATTCCCATTTCACTTGTTTGGGTGTGACTGCATAGTTTTTGATATAAATATCGATTTAAAATGATGCATCCCATGTTTTTTTATTAAAGTCTGGTCGCCTTTGGTTCAATTTTTAACGACTCGGGTCCCTTCAATTGGGAAGCTTGTTCTGGACTTAAAATTTAGGTTCTTTGACGCCAAGAATCATGTATAAAAGGTATGGATCAAGGAACTGTTTTGATTACATCAACATGATGAGGAACCAATTTATCTCGCATCTTGATGACGATGAAAGATGCAATACATACGTGGAAGCACAATCTTTTTTAGTGACCTCTACATCATACTTTTTTTTTTATATAAATGGCCAGTCATATCAGTCTGATACGAGAGCAATCCAAAAGATTAAAATACATAAAATTCTGCTAAACCAGCGAACAGTCCTCATCCTCTCTAAATTCAATCACTGGATTACTCTGCAATAAAAACCACCATCCGATCTGCTGTAGTATTTGCCTTTCAGTAAACATGCTAAATTCTGATTATAATAGCTTGACGAAGAGAGGTTAAAATATCTCGGATGAGTGGATGACCCTCGAGTTGCCTAGCACCTTCCTGAATCCAAGCAATGATTGTAGCAGAGTCACTCTCAAGGTACATCCTCTCCACGTGAAGTAGTTGCCTGATAAAAGTAACACATGCCTAAGTGACATGAAGCTCTACATCTGGGATAGAAGGCTCAAAGAGGTGGGAGCCATCAACCACTGGAAATCTATTATTAGGGCTGCGAATAACAAAGCCAGCTCTGCCTATCCCATCCTTAACACTAACATTAAAGTTTATCTTGACAAACTCCGAGAGTGGGGGTTCCTAAGAAATGGATAGAATCCTACGAATCGCTATCGGGGTAGCCAGGGAGCTAGCAAGGGGATTTGGGGTATTGAGAGATGGAGTAGCAGTCCTGAGCATGACAGGCAGCTCTATCCAAAATCCAACGAGCAGGAGTCACATCATTGTCAAAGACAAGGCTGTTTCTACACAGCTAAATATGATAAACAATATAAGCTATCCGACCACTAATAGCGGTCAACTTGTCAGTCACACTTTGGTGAATCAAGCCAAAAAAGAAAATCAATCATGGATTAATGCTTGCCCCCCACGAGTAACCACCCGTCTGTCTCCAGATAACCTCTCGTTCTAAGGCAGCGTAGAACAGCATGCTCAATAGACTCGTCCTCCATCCTATAAATCGGACAAAAGGTCGGAACCTTCATGCCCCTATCCTTGAGTAATGTCCAAATCGGAAGCCGATTCCAAATAATTTTTTAAAGAAAAATTCTCATTCTAGAATAAGCGGCAACTCTCCAAATTCAGACAATATCAACCCTCTTACTAGGCATCGATTCATACAACTGAGAGAGGTCACTTAAGAAAATTTTCAGACAGTAGGAACGTCTCCAAATTCTAGCATCCTGACTAGAATGTATTGAATCGGGATGGCAAGGATCTGCTCCATAAGAGAACTCTCAAAGAACCAAGTGATCTCCAATATTTTCTAGCTATAGTTTTCAGTAGTAATGAGGCCAGACATCCTCATATGATCCTTTATTTTTTTACTAATAAAGATTGGCAGTGAGAGAGAAAGGAATGCTCGAAATCGACATCACACCTTACGCAATTTGTGGATTGTAGAAGCTAACATGTTTCGAAAAGGTTGTTGGATTATGCTCCGCATCTCAATCATGCTTTTCTGTTTTGTATCATGACCTGAATCCTCGGTGTTCATGTTCTTGTCAAGTTAAATTTGTCAGAGCCATTTGCGAAAGAAAACAATCCACAGACATCACGTTTGTGAATAATTTGATGTCAGTTTCTTCCTTCTTCTTTTTTTTTTTTTCTTATGATTTGTCCCATACTGAAATATAATTTGAAGAATCTTTTCCTTTTTTGCCTTGCATTTTTTTTTTATCTCTTAACTTCCATAAAAAATGGATGGCTATCTCTGCCTTATTTTATTTATTATTTTTGTTTAAAAAAAAAGTTGATATCATTTAGTCCATGCCCTTTCGCTTTAGACAGTATCTAGTTGTATATAACATTACTCTCCTGATAACATAGTTTGCAACAGTAAGAAAGGTTTAATTTATTGAAAACCCTGCTAATAAAAAATGACCCTTTTTTTGTTTATATAAAAACTAATGTCACCTGCATAATCCTATAAAATTACCATGTGCTAAAAACCGTAGTTGGGGTTCAATGTGAAGTCATTCGCACAGACTAATCTTTCATTGTTATCCAGCGCAAACTTACTTTTCTCCAGGATAATTAATTAGTTTTCATGCAAATTAATTTATTCAAATGCAAAATTAGCCTTCTTTTATACAATAACTCATCTTGCATCATCTGCAACAAGTTACTGTCGGTGCCATGGATCAACCCAACACCTCTGGAACTAGACGACCCAATCCCAAATTCGCTCGCACACCTTCTCGTGCCACGGGTGAACCAATAAGAAAAAAAAAAAGAATGATTGATATTTATTATTTTTGTTTTAGTATGCACTAGTAAGTCCCTTTACATTTATGAGAGAAATCTTTTTAATGCGTCGCCGTACATGAGACGCCCGTGACGACCGCCTTTTTCTTTTTCCTTTATTATTAATAAAACGGATGAGTTATGGCAAAATAGGCGAGGACTGTGGACATATGTAGAGGAATGAATGAGGAATTGGGAAACAGGAAGCTCTTAAATTTGTGTACTCATTTATCTACTTAGTTTATGGATGGGATCATGGGGTGTTCCCATTTGATGATGTACTTATTTATACGGTTACTGGTTACCGTCCCTCTCTTTTAATATCTATACTATTTTTGAATCAACCCTTGTTAGTGTCCTTTTCTTTTAATGTCTGTACTACTTTTGGATCGGCTCTTTTTATGTTTTCCTTACCTCCATCTCTTTGAAACAACAGTTTTTGGAGTGACGCCATCGACGATTTAAGCGCACATCATCCATGCAACATGGATTCTTTGAACCAATATATTGATTGTTAAAGAGAATTCACGTAGAGTCGATCTGAGATCTGATAGAAAAAATTCATAGCGATTTATTATTATATAATATTTAAAAAATTATATTTCACTGATCATTCGATATATCTATCATAAGATTAATAGTATGATAAATTAGATTACTTTTTTGTGATACAATATTCACATAATATTTCAAGATGATTATTTGAGGGAGATATTTTATTTTTTATTTTTTTAGATATATTTATTTCTAAATTGTATGGATCATTCATCTTAATTGAATTAAGAAATATGAAGCCTTTAAATTTGTGTAGTTATTTATCCACTTAGTTTATGAATGGGATTATAGGTGTCCTCATTTTGATGATAATATACTTATTTGTGTGTTTACTTGTTAGTATTCTCTTCTTTTAATTACCACCACCACCAAACCCCGTGCTAAGAATGAGGTTGGCCAATGTAAGCGTGTGCGTGTTTTGGGGTGCAAAATCTGTGGCCAAGCTGTGAGATACGCTATATCTATGTGTATACAACATCAAATCCGTATCAGTTGGAATAGAGCTTCGGAATAATATACAAACCGTAGCCGAAGATCCACCAGGCTACAGTGTAAATGTTTATTATTGTGAATCTATTTTACTCTTTGTGATTTTAAATTACCTCACGTCTACTTGAGCAGGTGCAATCCGTGAGCTAGCAGGAGATTATTAGATTTTTATGTAAAACGGTAAAAAGTAGATTCTCCGTCACATAGGGGACATGTGGGCCCACACCTGTTGTCGACATGCGCTACCCACAAAATGGGTTCCACTTCGGACAACCTCGAGTGATGGAGCCTATAGGGCTCTAAGTGAGAATGCCCTTAGAAGGACTGCCTAATTACAAATGAACCTTGCATTTTTTTTTTTCTTGGTATTCTAAAACCCCAAATTAGATTGCGCTCTCACAAGAAATTTAAACCTTATCAAATGTGTGGAGACTCTAGCTCATCCGGGAATACTATTTATTATTTACTTTCTAGTTTAATATTATTGGCTTTTTAGCTATAATTTTTTAGTGGTATGAGTCATGAAAAACTTGTACATAATAATAGCGGATGAGATGTTAATCTACCTACAATATTCATTGTCTCCTGTCAATTTTTTTTATTAAACATTGATGTCATGCTTCTTTCTCCTCTTTCTAATGGTTGATCTTTTATCAATTATGCAAAACTAGCTATTTTCACATAAGTCTCCAATAAAATTATATAAATAAAAATGGTAAATTGAATGGTAAGTGAAAACTAGCTTGCATATTTATAGATCATGAATTTCTAAAAGTTAAGATTATGACTAATGAGATGAGACTACACGAAAATTTATTCTACTTGTTAATAATTGATACCCTTTTTTTTTGACATTTTGAGCCATATAAGTTATTCATATCCTAAGTGGTGAGACTATAACTTATTTTCGCTTTACTTAGAAAAAAGCTTGCATGATATTGTTTAAAAATCACATCATTTTTTCTTGAGTCATATCATTCATCTCAACTAAGATATTGATTTATATTAGGATTAGACTCCTATATATATATATATATATATATATATATATATATATATATATGCTATTTTGATATATCTTGAAATACTAATTTTTGTACGATGAGAATATTTTTTTTTTACAAATTTGATAAAATCTTTTGATCGTTATAATAAAAATGTAGACTCAAATGCCTTCACGAAGATTTGGAGTTAGGAATATTTTCTAAAGATTTCCTCTCTTAATTCATTGTTAAGAAACTCTTCTAACAAAAAAATGGACATATAAATTATTCATCATTAAAAAAAAAATTTAATCACTCAATAAAATATTCAATACAACACTTTTTTTAGTTATTTTTTATATTTTATGTTTGTATCTAACATCATTAGGATTGATGAACTAGATCATGCTTCATCAATACTAGTGAGGATATAGACATAAGACTTTAATAAAGATGATAATTTATGATTCAATCCATCAATATAATTTATAAATAACCCTATTTTAAATGGATCATTAATGGATAAATCCTTCTAAACCTATTTATTAAATAGATTGGGTTAAGATTTAGACCTTTGCCCCATTGAATCCGTTTTAATCCATTTAATAATCAGATCAAATTATTTAATTAAGACTTATTTAATCTATTTAAAATATGTTTAACCTGCTTAAATTATTTAATGTATTAAAATCTATTTAATTCATTAAAAATTTATTTAATATGTTTAATTCATTTAATTTGATTTGATCTACCTATAAATGAGTTGTAGTAGTGTGGTTGAATTCTATTTAATAAATAGATTGAATCTAAATTTAAATTTTTTAATTTATTTAATAAATTAATTAAATTTAAATTAATAAATTTTTTATCTAATTCAAATCGATCTAATTGCAATTAGTGATCTAAGTTTTATAAAATTAGCTTCTCTAAACTCGCGGTCTTTCAATTTTTTCATGTACCGGTATCGGTAAAAGAAAATCAAGATTTGGACAGGGTATTATATCAGGGGTATTTTGGTCAATCAAGATCTTTTGTATTTTAAGTGCTCTGGCCGCTTCAGTTTCAAAGTGATCAGGGAATGGAAGGGTATGTTTATAGTTTAACTGAAGGGTAGGGCTAAAGCCTAAAAGCACCCTTCCAAAACAGTACATGACACCCGGGAAAATAAAGCCAGCAACAAAAGGAGAATGGAGCGGAAGAGCAAGGGCTGGAGGGTGGGGAAAAAAAAAAAAAAAAAAAAAGCTAACAGAGTAGGTATGGGATACGACGGCTCCTGGAACCGCCCCCCCAATCTTTCCCCTTCCCTCCCTTTATTGTGGTTACTGTTTAATGTACTATATCCCGCTTTTGGCGGAGAACCTGATGCCTTCGATGTGTGAGTGAGTGGGTGGTGTTTTCTTTTCCCCAGTTTTTGCTCTCTCTCTCTCTCCTCATCTGTCAAACTCCATCTCCCTCCTCTATTCTTCCTTCGCCACCTGAAGAGACAATATGATCTCGTCTACCCTTTTTTTTTTTTTTTCTGAGTGTATCTTTTTCTTTTTTAATCCAGTTGTTGTTCGTGACGAGGTAAGGATTAGAAGCAGGAGGTTTCTAGAGGTTGATTATGTGGTTTTTTTTTTTTTTGGGGTCCTTCCCCCCCCCCCCCCTTCATTTCTTCCTCTTAGTTTTTTTTTTTTTCCTCAGATAAAAATGCTGTAAATCTTTTAGACCTGTCTTGCAGAACATAGGCATGGGGATGCTTCTGTGTTTCTGCGTCCAGCTAATATCAGTATCCATGTCCGAGTGGACTCTCTCTTTCTTCGGCTTCTCTCTTCCCCTTCTTTCTTATCCTCTATCTTTCGCTTGGATCCATGAGTTATATGGGTCCTTAATATCTTCTAAGAGGGAATCTAGGATGGGTCTCTTAGATTTCCTTAAGATTATGCCGATGTGGCTTATTTGGTTCGAGTATCATCTGAATATAAATCCATTTTCAGTATAACCCCTCTTCTTCTGCCCATGTACTGGCAAGAAGCCACGAAAATGAAGTCGAAATCTTAATCTTTTGTTATTCCATTGCCTCTTCTTCTCCCCCCTTCCTTGTTCTCTGTTCTGTCTGTACTTCTTTGTGCAGCCTATGTGCATTTTAGCCTTGTTCCTAAAAACAATGGTCGGTGAGATTGCCTTAAGTTTATGGGCTTTTTTTTTTTTTTTTGTTTCCCTCCTTCCCCTTGTCTCTTGTTCGCTCACCTTCATTCGGTTCTGTATATTTTTCTGTCACATAAACTGATCGATATTTCATGTGATGGCATCTATGTGGCTGGTATATTTTTTTTCTTTTTCTCTCTACGATTTCTTACTCGTGATCTTTTGGATTAGCTATTTTAGTTTTCCGATCAGTTGCTCCCAAGTTCTATTTGCTCTCATGGATTCCTTTGCATTTTTGGCCACATAAAATAACACTTCTTTGCTTTCATGGCTCTCAACCTCCGAAGGAGTCTGATCCAACTCCATTGGATTCCAAGTCTTTCGGCTACATAAAATGATGTTCTCCATCTTGGTTTTCTGGCTTCCTATTCTGCTTCCCCCTAGAAGATATCTGTGTTCTTGGTGTGCGTAGTCTAATTTCTATTTGATTTTATCTTTTTCAGGCATCAAATCAGGTGAGGGGAGGAAAGGAAAGGTGGTCTGGTTCTCATAGCTTGTTTTATCGAGGGGCTGTTGTTTGGAACTGAAGCCCTTGGATGGTTATGCTGGAGGCTAAGCATAAGAGCAGGCCCAGTTGCAGCAAAGCTCTTGGGGCTAATAATACCGGTGTAATTTTGAGTATCAGGAAAAAGGAGGCGGCCTTCCTCAGATGTTATCCATTGAAAACCTTTCAGACCCCTCCGTTCCCTGCAAGGCTTCAGCACTGAAAAGTGATGAGAGGGCTTCTGGTACGCTTGCCTTCCAAGAGGCAGCAGATCCTATAGGCCTTGCTGATGAGACCCAGCGCCCTCATTTTTCCATAAGGTAACCGTTTCTTCTCTTACCACATAAAAAGCCTTGTCATGTTATGGACTCTTATGGTAGGATCAATCAGATCAGAGGCTGAGTTGGTGTCCTTCCGCAACACTTAAATTGCCTTTGTTCATCTCTTGCAAAGGGGCTAAATTTTATATGGGTTTGTCCTTTCAGGGTTTTTATCTTCATTTTGTTCATGGGATCAGAGAAGTCCTTGCAACAACCTTTTTCTTGAGTTCCATCAGAAGCAGCTTATCTTGGATACTGTTTGCAAAAAAAAAAAAAAAAAAAAAAAAAAGGAAAAATGTTTATTTTGAGCTTTCCTTTTTTTTTTTTCCTCCCGATTCTATTGTGATTTCATGTCTTCTCCTTTGAGATTGGAAGGCCAGAATTTATATGAATCCTTTGTTTCTCCTGCAGTTGCATCTGTCCTTTTGCTAATGGTTCTGATTCTCCATTCATGTCTATTAAATATTTGTTTTGAAAAGTATGCTTCTTTCTTAATGGTGCGACCAATTTGGTGGGCCTACCGATCGTGTGATCCATGTTCAGTTCCGTGGTTTATTTGGGTTTTGCAATTTTAGAAGTTTTAGATAATTCATAGTAAAAGTTTGCTGCAAATTTCTGAAGAAGAAAAACAAAAAAAAGCTGAATATAATTTTTGGATTTTTGTGTAAATCTTTCTCGGACGACGGGGTTTAAATTTCAGCCGTTAATTTTTATAAACGAAGTTATAAGATTGATACAGAAGTTTTGTGGGTTATGTTGCAGAGATTATGTTTTCAATTCGCGGAACAAAGATGTCACGAAGAATTGGCCTCTTCCTCTCAAACTTTTGCATCGTTGCTTAGAGTATGGTGTTAATGATATATTGCCACCTTTTGAACCGCCTGATTTGGTGAGAGGCCAGTGCTGCAGAAGAGTAGAATTCGAGCATCAGATCGCATGTTCACATAGTGAACAAATCTCAACAGAGGTCAAATCACTCGAAACTAAAGATATTGGTCCAATTGATGAGGAACCCGATAACATCCACCGTGAATTCTGTTTGCCACCAGATCAATTGGTTGTAGAGTGTTCAGATCAAACTCAGCACTCATCATTGTTGTCTAGAAAATCTAAGGTCAATCACAGAATCCATTCAGGTGATGAACTGATCGGTGTTGAACCTGAACCGGTCTCCACCTTTACGAGTCACGATCGGATCAAGAGAACATCAGGTCAGACCGGTGAACGTACTTGCATAGCAAATGTAAATAAAAGTGCTTCGGAAGCATCATCAGAAATAGAGGTTGAGGAACATCCCTTACTGCCGGAAAATCTTGACGTCAGACGTGAACCATCGGAGAAGAAGTGCAGGTCAATTGTAAAGTTGAGCGGCACATCCGAGACCATCCGGGTGGAAGACATAGTATCCACTTCCAGCACTGTTTCGGATCCCATGGCTTCAAAGGTCTGCCCTGTTTGTAAGACATTCACATCCACATCGAACACCACTTTGAACGCTCACATTGATCAGTGCCTCTCTGAGGAGTCTGATACTAAGCGGGGTGTGACCAAGCTTTCAAAACTGAAATCAAGGAAGAAAAGGTTGATGGTGGATATCTATACAACTGCACCCCGCTGCACGATCGAAGACCTTGATAGAAGGAATGGCACAAGCTGGGCTGTAGACTTGGCTTTGGTGGCACCAACCAGTGAGGTTAGCCGTGAAATCAAAAGACCAAAGTTGTCCGTATCAGGTGCTGCAGATGATGGAAATGAAGGGCCTGTTTATGTTGATTCAAATGGGATGAAGGTTCGAATTATATCTAAGTTCAATGATGTACCACCAGTGAATTCAAAGGGGAGTTGTAAGCTGAGGAAGGATGTGAAGGGCATTACAGCAGGCAAGAGTTCTTTGATCAGCAAGAAAAAGTGTTTCAAATCGAAGCACTCAAAGTGTATGAAAACTAATCAACATAAAAAAAGATTGTGCTCATTCATGCTGTTTAAAGGCAAGGTATGGTACATTAGTTTTTCCTTCTTTTTTTTAAGTACATATGGTAGATGTTGCTAAATATGAGCAAACCTAGATATATGCAAGCCTCATCCTTTTGTTGAACTCATGATGAAGCAACATAGTGCAGCTGTTTGATATCCCAAAATCAGTTGAATGTGGTCGATAGGAAAACTTTGATTTAAAATCTGTCATCTGGAACATGACGAACAAATCCTTCAACTTGTGTTTGTCTTTCTTCCTTTTTTGGGGCGTTACAATATTTCTGTCAGATTTTTCAAATCTGGAATTGAACTTGCAAAAGACACTGATTCTGAATCATGAAATGACCATGATCTTTTTTTAACAAAAAAAAAAAATGTTGGCTGATATTTGATCTGACTGTTAGCTGATAATAACCCATGAATATGACTGCTTGACCCTGCATTGCAGTGTTAATATAATTACAATATTTTCATGTCCATGATATGATGCGCCTTGCTTATGCTTACTATTGAACTTTTTCTCATTTTGAGAGGTTATAGCCTTGCAACTCTGGTAGCATTTTGAGCTCATAATTTTTCTTTTTATATAAATGATTCTTATCAAGTTAAATAGTAAACAATTAATTCCCATTTGTGCTTCATGCTCCATTTATTTTATTTTTACCTTTCTTTTTTGTACCTTGGCATAGTTTTACTTATTTGTCTGAGTTGTTTGGGTCTTTCATTTTTGTAGCATGATATCAGATGTGACAACATGAGTATTTAATCCTTCTTACTTTTTCCTAACCAGAATCCAGTGACACAAATTGGAGATTGCCATTCAAATACTTATGACAAGAAGGAAGAATCCCTATCGTGCATATTGAATGCTGAAGACCAAGCCAAGAGTCGTGGTCCTGGAACATTACGACAGTGGGTATGCTCTAAACGCTCAGGTCCCTCGAGAAAATTCAACAAGAAAGGCACCCACATGGAAAGCACCGTGCCTGGCGCTCTGGACACTTCTGTGGAAGGTAATCAGCCAGATCCAGGTAATTCTTCGGTTGTTAAAAGCCATATTCTGGAACTTTCAAGGTCATCTGAGGTCTTGGCCTCCTCTCCAAAAACTAAAAGAGTGGACGTTCTATCTAATTCTGTCCATGCCACTCGTAATTCGAATACAAGGCCTCCAAAACCACCTGAATTGAATTCTAGATTATCTCCTGAAAACACTTCTTTAGCTAGTGGTCTTACGCCGAAACCATCAAGATCATCCGGGAACTTTGTTTCTTCACCAAGAAGCAAAAGAGAAGATATACAGTTGAGTACCATACAGAAGTTTGATAATTCTTCCGACATTAATGCAATACCTTCCGAGTGTTGTCATCCCTTACTTCAAACCAGAAAAAGGTTAATGTCAAAGAAGAATGTTTTGCTAGGAAAGTCATCCTCTTTGGAAGAGAGCAAAGGTGACGGGAGTGAGAAAAGATTGACTATTAAGAAGTTCCGGAAGCATAGATCCATATTAGTCACTGGTAAACGGAGAGGAAAGTTAGCATCCAACATCAACAAAGGACTGCATGGTTCTATTGAAGATTTTGGCTTTGATCATTCTCTGAGAGCTAATGAAATGAGCAATGCCGACCAGCCCACTTTATCTGAGGACCTAACAATCTCCAGAGTTCGAGAATCTGAACAAGAAAGAGAAGGCTTCTGTACAATGGTTAAGCAACAGCATGCTAAAAAGAGATTGCATTTGGGAGATAGATCTGACTGCTATGTTTCCAACATTGAAGCTTCAGATATGCAGTGTGAGCCCTTTGGCTGTGACGATGTTGCAAATGAACCTTTCATGGATGAAGCTGCTAATGAACATGGTGGCAGCGAAAATCTGATTATTCGACATTTGGCACCAGCTTCCGGTCCCAGATTGAACCCACGGCCATCTGAGCAAGAACATGGAGAATCTTTCTGTGGATCTGAAGCACCTGTGGAAGGTGGACTGAATGATGAGCAAGTTTTGCAATGTGATGTTACCAGTAGCAAAATAATCAACAAAAACATTGAACAGGTGGGTGAGGAGGGAAACTTATGCATAGTTAAGCAATCAGAAGACCAAAGAAGTGCTTCCATCAAAGTGTCTTCTACTTGTTTGATTGTCCCTGTGGACATGGTTCATGGGTTTCGTCAAGAGAATTCATCAATAAAAACAGTAAGGATGATGTCAAGTCAAGATCATAATTTGGTTGGTGGTGTAGAAACATCTGGTTCTCCCGCTTCAACTTCCTCAAACATCTGTCCCTATTCTCCGGAACTTTCCCAATCAAAAGATTCTGATGCAAAACAATGTGTGAAAGATGCTGCTGACCAAGATAAGTTGAGCTCGAGCTTGTTAAATAACTCGGAATTGCCATCTGTGGCAAGAACCAGAGGAACTGAAGGGATGAAGTCAAGAAGAAATCAACAAGTCAAGGCAATTGCAGCAGCAGCAATGGAACCTGAAAAGTTGTCACATGATCCTTGCTACTGCTCTCGCAGGGAAAGCCTTTCACAAGAATCTCCTCCGCCCTTGAGACAAAGTATTGTGACCAAGTCAATGTTTCCTTCAAACGGAAAGCAGATTGGATCCAACTTGTGCGTTAGGCCGACCATCTCCTCGTCTTCTAGTGCTTTTCACTGTTTGAAAACTGCTGAAATTTCCACCCCCATCCTGCAGTCACCTACTGAATCCATTTTAGCAGAAGCTCCTTCAGCTTCAAAAATCCCACCAGGGAGCAATTTTGCTTCTAAAATCCCACCAGGGAGCGATTTTGGGCCACCAAGCCCATATTCTCTGGCTCAGGGTCAGGCCACTTCCAATCCAATATTCAGGCTGATGGGTAAGGATCTAGTTTTGAAAAATGAAGAGTTGGCACAACTTCCTAAAGTTCTTCCTTCTGATTCAGACTACACCTCAACAATGAAATGCCTACCTCCTGGATTTACTTCCACCAACAGTGACTTGACTAAGATTTCATTCTCATACCAACAACATCAAATTCCAGGTGGCTGCGTGATCCTCAGCCAGGATTCATCAAAAGCTAAGCAGCAGGTAAGTGGCTTTGTTGGGGTGCCTTCGATAATGTCTCAGCAGAAGAGAGGAAAGAAACTCCGTTCTCCTCTGCCATCTAGCATTGGGACAACAACCGCATCTCAACATCACCAAAAACCTATTTCTTCTGCTCGACCTCCCTACAGAGATGTCATTGTAATCGATGATTCTTCTGAAGTTGAGGCTGAACCGAGCAGAAGTGTACCTAGTCCAGCAGTAGCTTTGCCACCAGCTTTTCTTGGTTCCAGTTTTATTCCTCCAAGGCCTTTCTCTTGCTTCCCACCAAAGAGCCCATATGTGTCGAGAGAAGTCCGAGGAATTGTCAGGCCTTCCTACTCTATGTCACACCCAATGGCCAACGCTTATATCCCTGTGAAGCATGATAACACTTCAGAAGGCTCGGTCCCTCGCAGCTCTTACATGTTCCAATCACCTTCAACAGCCCATCTGACACCATCATTGTGTTATGGTCGGACCTTGCAGTGAAACTATCTGATGATGGTTGAAAATTATCTGGGACCCAAAAGGCTTCCATTTTGCTTAAAATAGTTGGCAATGAAGCCAGGATCTTCTCTTTTGGATACAGACCGACTGGACATTGAGATGCAGCATGCATGACCAGTGCGAAAGAATGAAAGTGGAAACCCTGAATTTTTGAGTTTTGTAATTGTTTGAAGATCTAATGGGACTATCTTCTCAAAAGCATGAAAAATGATGTCAATGTTGTCATTGCCTTTCTCGAATGCTGGTCTTCATCTTGTTTGGAGTATGTTTTATGTGTAAGCTCAGAATAATCCATGAATTTGATCGGTTCCTTTACTGAATGAAAAAAGAGTCTTCCATATGGCTTTTTTAAGGAAATCCATGACTTCTTTTTAAGAAATCCATATACAATGTTCTTTTTGGTCCTGGAGGCATTTTTCATACTTCTTAATTGAGGACTATGCCAGTCTCTCTCTCTCTTTCTTGAAATTTACAGCGCATGAAGTGAAAAATAATGGCTTGTGGTAGTATCTGTGTACAAATATGAGGTTATCAGATCATGCTTGAAGTAGTCTCAAAGGTAGCTTCTTTCTTTAGAGAGCGGGAGATGCAGGAAAATGATCTTGTGAAAAGAATTTTAGTTGTAATTATGGCAGATGAGTTTCATTTTAGCTATTTCATTTAGTCCTTGAATCCTTCCTTGATATTTATTCTTTTTTTTTTTTAAAGTTTTCAGCTAATTTAACCACCATCTTTTTCAAATGATTTGTAGCATTTGGAGAGGAAAAAAAAAGAATCTCTACGTTGCTCTCCCTGGTAAAGCTTCATGTAATCCTGTTCCGCATGCCTAAGCTAAATAGCTTTGGATGCATGCTGGTTGACGCGATACCTGATTTTATGTAAGCATAATTTAGAAATTAAAATATATCCATGAATATAGTGAACTGTCTCACATTTATTAGCAAAATAAGATTTAGTAATACAATAGCTTAATGCATAGAAAACAAAAGCTATCGTATAGATATCAACTGGCTTCCTCGCATTCTCAAAGCCTACAAGTCTGATAATATAGTGTGTGTGTGTGTGTGTGTACATATATAGCTTTACCAACTCAATCAATTGATAATGTTATCAAAGCCTTCTATTTAAGAGACTTATTTTATGCTCCATCTTGATACCTATCCTTTGTTTTCACTAAATGATACTCTAGATGCTAGCTGGCCTCCTCACCAAAAGCAGGTTCAGCGTGATATTTGATGAGCTTGTGTTTAATCATATCATTCTCTATAGCTCTTTTGTATGTAACAACTAAATAAATTGAGCCGGTTGGCATCTCTTTTCTCAATCCTTCATTTTTTTTTTTTTTGTTTTTGAATGAAAGAAGTGGAACTCTCGATCAAACTTGGAAGGTGGCATTCATTTTGTTATCCCTGGAAAACAAGCCGGTGAAACGGTTTTATACCAACGGTTATCAAGCAAAGTAACACCACACGTGACTGCTGATAGTGGCGACTGAACACAAGGACTCCCAGCGGACAAGTGCAAACCAATGAAACCGGGTAATTCTCAGTCTCTTACGTCGCCGTTTTCACTTGCTCGTCCCTGTGCTGGCTTTTATGAGTGCATCATGGTAAATAGTAACTGAGACTACATGATGTCAGAGAGAGAGAGAGAGAGAGAGAGAGGAGTGCAAGCGAGTGAGCTTTATGGGATTATGCCAACTTTGACTTGCAGAAGTGTTAACCAACGATAGCGCGACCTTTACGTTTCTTTGCGTTCGGATCCTTCTCCGTACATCTCTGATAGCAGTGGGGTAATTTCTGGGTCCCCGGTTTCCAGGTGCTGTTACAGAGTCTTTACAATTCGTTCACCGGTTGGAGAGAGCACAGCAAAGCCCCAGTAAATCCCAAGGGAAGTGGGGGTGCACCTGGTCCAATCGTCGTCCGCTACGTAGGCCCATGCCGCACCCGTACGGGAACATGTCCCAATGTTCGCGCTTGGAAAAGGATCCGCGGGTCCCGCCAATTTGAATTTGATCCGCCCCGACAAAGCTTGAACTGGAGCCTCCACATTCCCCACCACCCCTTTTCATTCCCTCTCTCTCTCTCTCTCACGCGCGCGCGCGCGCGCGCAAAGAAAAACTTGTTTAGTGACCATCTTTTCTACTTTTGCTTACATTCAGTAGTTTCATGATTAGGATTTTGTTGCTTTTCATGGTACGTAGGCTAAAGCCACGTTATTAGTACCAAAGTTATTATATTCGATCATCGAATCAGTGGATCAGCGGTTCAATCATCGGATCAACGATTGAACCGACGGGTCGAGCATACGGAGGAGATGGAGGGAAAAGAACGTCGAGCAAAAAAAAGTGGAGGAAAGGGGCGGCCATATGGAGGAGGAGGAGGCGCAGAGAGGAAAGGAGGCCGTGGAGGAAAGGGTCAAGCATACGGATACGAAGGAGGAGGAGGCGAAGAAGGAAGGAAGCCGAACGAAAAAGGAGGCAGAGGAGAAGATGGTCGAGAGAGAGAAAAGGGTCGAGCGTAAGGAGGAGGAAGATGAGGCGAAGGGGAGAGGGAGTCGAGCAGAGGAGGAGGCAGAGGGGGGAGGGGGTCGAGTGGAGGAAGAGGGAGGCGGAGGGTGGATTTTTGGATGGCAGAGGAGGAGGAGGCGGAGGGGGAAGGGGGCCGAGCGAAGGAGACGAAAGGTAGAGGGAGGTCCCGGAGGTGAGGGGGTCGAGCGGAGTAGGGGGAGAGAGGAGGTCGCGGTTGGAGGAGGCGGATGAAGGGGCCGATCCCGGAATCCTATTCTTCCGGAGAAGGAGGAGGGAGGAGGTCGCGGTTGGAGGAGGCAGGACGAAGGAGGACGATCCCGGGTCCTATTCAACAGATTTCAGAGATTGAAAAAAAAAAATGGTTAGATGTAGGAGTTACTCATCGGAGAAGATTCGGTCCTTCTCATTTGGTGCCGTCGCCTCCGCTGATTTGGTCACCAAGGAAGGAAGACGGGATGGAGTCTTGAGTTTTCTCTTGAGTCTCGACTCTTGTGCTCGAGAACGAAGCAATGTCGAAGAGACGATGGAAAGTCGGATCGTTCGACCGGCCCAACCGTCCGACATTTTAAATTCATGGCTCAACCAGATTAGATTAGGTCGGGTCTCACGATCCAACCGGCCGGTTGACACGGATTTAGTCGGCTTTTAAGCAATTTAATTAAATAATCGGTTCGGTCTCATGACCAGATCACCGAGTTTTTCGAGCCGGGCCGGGTTTAATAGCACTAATTAGTACAACAATAATGATGTACGGGAAAAGCTTTGAAGAAAGCTTTAGATTCCAATCGGTTTGCTTTGCATGATAATCTCTTGACAATGATAAAATAGAGCACAGCGGGAGAAGTTTGGATCATAAGAGCAGTAGTTTTTTTATTTATTTATTTTTAAAATATTACTGTGGTATGTTTTTTGTATATTTATTATTTTTCCTGAATAATACATCAATTTAACAAAAATAGCAAGCATTATTCGCCCAGTCCCACAGTAGGTTGGATATTAGTCAATATTTGTCATTTTTAGCTAATTGAGCTCAATTTGATAGGTTCTGCTGTTTTTTTCTGTTTTAATTTTTTAATTTTTTAACTTTTTTGGAAGTGTAAAGATAGGTTCTGCAGGTTATTAAGAGAGCTTGGGATCACAACTATTACAGAAGTTAACGCCATTCACAACCGTAACCCTAGTGGAATTTATTGTTGTCTTTGACTGGGTCGGCCAAGTGGTCCAATAAATTCTGGTAAGGAAAGAAATTATTGCATGGACCAGGTCCACGTGCACCAGGATAAATATCGGAGTAATAATCAGACCTGAACCGAACGTAGTATCCAAAGGCAGCCAGCACGGCCAACCGCCCACTCTTCACCACCTTAAGCTTCAACTCCTTCGTGGACTTGTCGTCCTTCACAAGACCTCAAGGTTTGAACAAGGGACCACCAGGGTATGCAGGGTCCGCGGACCCACCCAAGAACTTCTCAAACGCTAGAAAGTACCGCTTCCAGCTTCCCCATGGAGCCTGGCTTGGACTTGTCCTGGTATTGCCGGGGCTCCGCGAACCCCACGAGGGCCATCTCGACCACGAAGAGGGTGTGAGGGTCGGCCCCGTAGTTGTAGATCCTCGCCAGGGGGATGACGCCGGCCTTGAACCAGGGGAGGGCGGTCTCTGCTGGGATTAGGCCGAGCTTGCCCAAGATCTCGGGTGCAATTGCACCGGCGCGCGGCACCGAGCATCGCGAACCGCCCGTTAATGATCTCGCCACAGACCAGCCATTTAAGCTCGATGGACCCGCCGGTCCCCTCACGGTCCGAGAGAAGAAGCATGAGATGAGTGCCTCGTGCATACTGGTTGCTGGCTATAAAATGCATGTAATACTAATTTGAATTACAATTTATATATATATTATTACCTTCTGTCCAGGTTGGAGTGCGACTGTTTGGAATCTGTCTGCTCCTTGCCGTGAAGGCACCAAGCCATTCATGTTAGCAGTGGATCAGGACCTAAAAGTTTAGCTTATTTTACTCCTTTATATTAAAGACTTTGAGGTTGTTATGGTGGTCGCTTGCAGAATAATTGAATACCAGGTTTTATGAGGCCCAACCTAAAATATCAAACTGCTAAAACTTGAGTACCGATCGAACATATGATTATATAAAGTCAGGATGTGTAATCCGTTGTCAAGAGACACATTGTTCAAAAAGCGATACTGGATTCATAACTCTCATCCTTCAAAGGATGTTGCGTGCATCACAGAAACTGGACTACGACAACGGATGGTCAGGGAACGCAAACCTTTGCTGGGGTGTGGAGGCTGCTCGAACAGCGGAGACCCTTTTTGGAGACTCGAGAGATGGAGAGGGACTGGATTGAAGAGGCCTCCCCCCTAGAAGTTGTCTTCCAGCCTCCATTGATGAGAGGAGTTTGGATTGCCATTAGTTAATTGGCTTTGGTGTCTCCTACCTCTGTCCCTCCCGTGCGTTTACTGTAGTTTTAACATGGAAAAACTATAGAATGTCTGCTCCAGTGTTTCTGTGAACAGAATGAAACAAAATCAAAAAGCATTGACGGCTAGAAAGGAATGAGAGCACGGAAACCTAAATTGGATTTGAGCTGGTTGCCTGCCAGACGAGGCCCGATCTAGGTGTCCAACGGATGTGGGACAGATAGCAAGGGCAGCTAGATAAGGGTGGGTTTATTTGTGGGGTATTATTTTGAAGCTCCATTACCACGTGTTGACGTGTGACTCAGTTGCCGCGATTTCTGAGAGAGATGGGTCATTAATTCGTTGTCGTTGAAGAAGCTGAAGTCTTTTTGCTGAATTCATGACTCCAAAGGAGCCCGGCCAGAGACCGAAACATGCATCACAAATAAGGTGATGGTGATATCGGCCTCATAATTCTAGTTCCCTCTTCACATCATGCCGTAATGCTTCCCCCAATAACCTTTTATCATGCAGGCTTAAATATATGACCATTCAGTCGCTACATGAAGCCCCGATTCCAAACAAATGCTGCAGAGGTTATCATATACGTTAAGTCCTTCCAGAGGAATACTTCATCACCTCATATGGTGAAACCAAGCAAACCAACAAAATTCCACTGCCCCCCGGGCAAGAATTGGGCATAAAGTGCCAACAACTCTAGCATAAGATGATCGTACTGCAACAATTGAGACCACGAGAATAATGTCCAAACGCTAAGTGTAATATTTATATAAGCGTAACAGCATGCTAAATGCTTCACTTATTAGCTAGTTAAGAAGCACCTGCAATGCAGTTTGAGCATAGTTTGGGAATTGATGCTCTTTTATCAAAGAAAGCCACGTTCAGTTACAAAAATTTAAACATGGGTGATTGCATGCATTTAGAACAGAGATATCTAACCCTCAACTCTGTGTAATATAAAGATAGCCAAGCTTCTCTAAAGCTCAACCAAGCTCTACAGTATGGTCCTTCCACATAAAATCAGACTACCTGAGTCTATTCTCTGCCTCTGCTTCAGCCTCTCGAATAGAAGATCTTCATTGCGTTGTAAGGCCAGGTACTCAGCCATGTCAAATTTAGACACTTCCGCTCCACCATCAGAACTGCTCAGGCGGCTTCCTACATATCCAAGTCTGCCACCTTTTTCCTCTCTAGAGATCTTGCATTCAGGGATCCAACTCCCAAGATTACTGCTGATGAGTTTCCCACCATCAAATCCAGCGTTGGCTTCCTGAAATATATTATGTCAGAGAAGACATTAACTGGCAAATCAACCAGCCAAGGAGAATCCGATACTTCAAAAGCAAAATGGACTTGGCAAAAATAATAGTTAATCTGTAAGATTATAATGACCAAATGTCTGCATGCGTCGATTCACAGTAATCATATACGCATAAATTCTCAAAAATATAATATATGCATAAAACATCTCTCAGAATGCTTGGAAAACCAGCAAGTAGAGATTAAAAAGAAGTCTATAAATACCAGTCTCAAACAAAACCATATCTACCACCATAGGTTAGGTCTGAGCGACCATGAATATTTATAATAAGTTACAAACATTCAGCACCACATTTATTGCCTTATTTTCTCATGTAAGTTATGAAACTTACAAGATCTGAAATATCTAAGATGATTGTCCAAGAAATAGTTATAGATCTCACCATCACATTCAAAAGAAAGGAAAAATGTTCAAGAAAAGAACAAAAATAACAACCTGTGCTGAAGCAGGCAAAATATTTCCTGATATCACTGGCACCTCGGTCTTAGTTTTGCATGATGGACATGTATCATTACTGGTCTCCCACTGCAACCAAGGAAGTACAACACCATCTGCCTCAACAGGCAGTGGAGCAGCTTTCATCAAACTTGTAGGTGTTTCTGGTACATTATTATGCACCATCAAGTCTCTAAACGTGGAACTTGTATCACTTATTTCTCCATCAAAGGAAGATATGTCTGCATCTTCAACATTTGAAAGGAAATCTTCAAAATATCTTTCTGCCTCTTCTGTCAGACGTTTAGACGTCCTTGTTCCATCATTGCTCCTCTGATACATGTTCAACCAAAAATGATAATGTCATGAGAAAAATGATAAATTACTATAAATGATGCTTAAGAGTAAGCTTACCCTTCTAGATCGTGAGGGTCTTTCTGAAGCAGCAGCTTGTTTTGGTGAAGGAAGCAACTCTTTCACAATTTTACCAAGCTGCTGACCACGCTGCTCCTCTGCTGCCAATTCTGCCAGCAATTCTTGCTTCCGCTTCTCTGACTGGAAAATTAAGCAAAAAAAAGAAAAGAAAAAAGAAGAAGTATTTTGATATATGCAGCAAACCATATGAGCACCTGGTATTAATTTAGTAGAACTTACTCATAATCTCTTTTTCTTTTCTTTTCTTTTCTTTTTGACCATCATTTTTTTTAAAAAAAAAGAGTAAAAGAGCATAACATTATAAAAATTTACGACACATAATAGCAAAATATGATGATTAAGAAAAAGGGCATCTAAAATGAAGCAACACATTTTTGACTAAAATGATGAAAGACCGGAAATCCAAATAAGGCAAATACTGATTCATGCAGGAAGCTGAGTCCCAGCCTAAATTACCAGATGAAATGTAGTGGTTTACTAATCATAGGTGACTTCAAGTTCGTAGCAGAATGATTGTTTGGTTTCCTCAGTATGGTAAGCAATGAAGGAGATCAATAGCGGAAAATGGACATAAACTGAAATGCTCTTGAAATGTATAAAGGAGCACAGAAGACACAAGTAAGAAATAATTTCTTCTAGTGCATGTCTAGCCTTATTTGTCTCCCAAATTCCATGCATTTCTTAGACATATTCTCAAAAATCTAACACATCAACCAATATTTAGTGGAATATGTAAAAGCATGACAGATTATATAAACTATTGCATTTTCATGAATTATCACAATTAACTACACAGGCTATTGAAAAACTTCACCAAATACTATATTCCTACAAGTATCAGAAAGAAATCTCCTTTAGCATACCTGTTCCAATTTTGTGGTGTAATTCCTTCTGATATCAGTAATAACTTGGATAACATTCAAACTCTTTGCCTGGTTCTCATTGTCATTGAGAAAGGTTGTGGGTTCTGTTTTCACCCTGACCTGCATAAGCAAAAGTTTCATGAGTATAGGGAAGTAAAGGATATCTCATATCTATGCTATTATGAACATGTAAATGATGACACAATAATGACTATAGGAGAATCACAAATTATAATAAATAATTACGATAAGCACAAGCTTTCCCTACTATTTTGGATTAGAAACAGCCACAATTAAAGTTAAGATGGGCAAAATTTTTGTCAGCTAATGAAAACTGAGACATGAATTCAGTGAGAACACAAACCTTCTCAAGCTCAGTCTTGATCTCTTCTACTGCATGTCTCACTTCTTTGCGCATGGCTTCATATAATCCAGTCCCCTCTCCATCCCCAGTGGGGTGTTCCATCTGAGAATGCAATGGGAACCACAGATGTTAGATATCGCAGGCTGAACTGAATAAATTTGAGTCATTGATTAAACTAAATGCCTTAAGATATTACTGCAGATATTGATCACTAGCGCATTCAGACTGTTGGTCTCAACTAGTAAAACTAACCTTTTCCTGGGCATAAACTGCCCGAATTATTTTCTCAGTCTCATTTTTACGTGAACAAACTTCCTGTGCTTCATCATAAGTTAGCGAAGAAGACTGGCTCTAGTAAAAAACAACAATAAAGGAGAAGAAAAGAAAGTCAAATGGATTCAAAATTTCCAGTTGTTCAAGATTACTTCACCAAACCAACACTAAATACAAAGAGTGTAATAATCAGTATCAACTCATTTTAAGTGAACTTATACTCAAGAAAAATCAATTCTTTTGCATCTATTTGTATGATCTCCTATTTCTATTATTCTTTTTATCTAACATACACACAACCTCCAATGAGAATGCAAAATGCAAAATAATCATAGAATTTCAGATCAGCATAGTTACCGAGTAAATGTCACGTGACTGCAAGAAATCTTTTTGACTCACAGATCTTCTCAAAGCATGGCCTTGATTTGTTGGCTTTTGCAATGAAAGCTGCTGGGAGCTACCATTGCCAGTACTCATCCATTTGGCTTGACTGGTGGTGTTGTTATAAAGGTCCAAGTCATTCTGTACTCAGTAAAATACAATAATTAGCCTTTCTACTTATTATCTGTTAGAGGAAAAATAAAAATGTGTATGCCACAATGATCAGCAGGTGGCCAAATCCCAAAATTTCTCAAATCAATTGCACATTTCAAAGTGACCTGATAATTGTAATATAAAGCTATCAAAGTATATGGATACTTTAAGTGAAGTGTCAATATGTGTTAGCATAAAATTATCATAGTTATTTATCAATTTAAATATCTCAATATATCTTGAGTAACCATAAACCAAATAATTCTAAACAACCTGCACACATGACTATTCCATTAATTTGTTTGTAAGATAGTATATATGACCATCCTTCCCCTTTCCAATCTCTTTTTTGGATGAGAATCGAGCATGCATGCATGTGTGTCTGTCTCTCTCTCTCTCTCTCTCTACCTATATATATATATATATATATATATTATTGCCATGTTCGACACTTGAGGACACTTTGAAACTTGGAACACATGTAGGTAACACTGTGTATACCTCCTAGGTAAATAAAACATTTCACATATCAGTATAGATTGCAGCAGATGCTTATTCTACCTAACTTTTTTTTTTCTAAATATATTATAATACAATATGTTATGTTAGTGTCACATTGTTTTCTAGAGGCACTAATACAATCTAATACACATACCGACCATTGCACTTCAAATGACAAGGTTAAAAGGACCTTGCATATTAATATAAATTCATAATTGATGTTAATCTACTCCAAAGTTGACTTTTTTTTAATATTGTGCTTTTATATAAATGTGCAAGTTAGTGTTAGTTCATTTCCTAGATACAGTAAAATTGTTTAGAAAGGGCAAAAGTTGCCATGGAAACCAAAACATTTCTATTGAAATAGACTGATTTCAGTCAAACCAAGCCAAAATGACTCCATAAACTTTTTCAGTTAATTTATAGTAAACGTGACCTGTTTCAGTGGTCCCATAAACCCATTCAGTTTTGATGTAATGATGGTAAAAGATCATGAATGCTCTATTTAATTATTTTTTGAATATTTGTAGTCAGTTTACAATTCACATTGACCCCATAACTTGTTTCGGTTAGTTTAATGTAAAGATAGCCTGTTTCAATAGTTTCACTAAATTTTGCTGAAACTAATGGGAAATGATCCTGGGTACTCAATTTAATTACTATTTGAATGTTTGTGGTTAGTTTTGGGTCATTTCTTCATTTAATTAAGCATATTTTACAAGTTCGTGTCAAATTTGACATTTTCTTTTATGTTTGAAGAATATATGTTTACTCATGTGCAATTTGGCCTCCAAGAAGCATCTGGTTAAGAACAAAGACAAACTTACAATTTTTGAAAACCTCAGAAGCATTTATGAAGAAAGTCAGCTTTTCTTCTAGATTTAAGAGATGTTTTTAGAACTTTGGAAATAAATTCTAAGGGAAAGAGGAGAAAAGGAGTAGAGTAGATCCTCCACCCACAAATTTACAAGATTTGAGCTAAAATCATATAAACATTTAAATGAGGTGTTTCTAATTACAGTCTTATTGTTAACTTATGTAGATACTCGGTATTTCGTAAGACAGCAATAAGTAGGCAAAGTTTTATGCTTGTACATTGAGATTGTTATCATGTAATTGAATCAAATATTTCAGTGTAGATTGGTGTGTAAAATCTATTAACATTTTCACTGGCTGCCAAAAGATTTTTGTAATCTATGATGGTTTCAGGCTTTCATCTTAAATCCACCAAGACCATATATCCAATAATGCCAAACAATAAGTAATCCAGAAATATGTGATATATGAATCTGGCTTCTTTAATTTCTATTTGATTATTCTTTTTTCTCTCAACTCCTTTTTCTTTTTTAACTTAAATCCCCAAATTTGTCACATCAAAATTCAATGTAATCGACAAAATGAGAAACAAAACCAAGTTTTCAAACAACATCATTGGAAAGGATTCATGTCCAAAATATATTAATATTTGCCATGCCATATTATTCATCAGTACCTAACTAAACCATAGGTATGACATATGCTCAAAGACTATGACACACAGATATTATTTGCCAGTACCTAACTAGACCAACAATTTCACTGACTGCCTATTTTCAAGTATTTAGATCCTTTTCTTCACTAGAATGTTGCAGAAAAACACTCAGATGTTTGCAAAGCCCTTGAAGAACTTTAAAATTTTCCGAACTACAGGGCCATGTAACCACAACCTTTAGTTTGATTGTCATATCAGCCACAAAATAGCAAACTTGTTCCATACGGCAATAAGGATTCCATAACATAACCTCGATGTTACCATCCAACCGCGACAAGGATGCAAATAAAGAATGTTTAAACTAGTTGTCTCGCACACAATTGTACATGGATGCTGCATAAAAGATTGAACGAAAATTGTTATACAACCAAGAAAACGGCCCCACAAATTAACAGACTCCGATTATCTTAAAGGGCAATTAGTTTTGACCTACCTTCTAAAAATTAATTCACTTAGTAGTTATTAAAACAACTAACACATAGCAAAGAATCAGAAGAAGCATTACATGATCAAGGTCAGGACTCAGAAACATACAATAATTATGAAGAAAGTTTTTCTTTCGATTTAATATATCATTTTCTCATTAACAAGCGAATGTTTCCAATACAGCATACCCTAAAAAGTTCCATTACAAGTTAAGATGAACAATGGGAACGTAAGAAGAGAACTTTGATCACGAAAACACCAAAAGGGGGCGGGGGGGGGGCGGTTCTACGTACAAAAAAGATAACAAACTAATATGACAATGATACTAAACCAACGAAGCTCCACGCAATCACGAAAATTTCTAGACTTCTTCCGAATTACCAACGTAACCGTCTCGTTATCCTAATGCCAAGGAAATAAAAAGAAGAGAAACTTCAGGATTGTACGCCAAGAAAAAGAGCAATGGTACCTCCGAATCACTACACCGATGCCGAGCTATTGACACTGATCGCTGCCGTCTCAAGCTACCACCAGTGGTGGTGGGCTTCCCGTCTACCACCCTCCTGTCAGGAGGCCTCGACACAGACCTCCCCCGCCGGCGAGACGACGCCGTCTCCATCCTATAACTAGCGACGGAACTGCGGCGATCGGATCGGCAGTCCGCCGGCCTGCTCTCCTTCTCATCCTCCGACTCTGCCCTCGCCCGAAAGAATTCATCGGCAAGATCGTCGAGGCTGATCTCAGGGAATCCGGACCCCCTCACCTTGTTGACGAACCTACCCCTCGGCGTCGAGAAATCGTCGGACTCCGGCAGCGTCGACGGGAACCGGCCAGAGTAGCGGCTGAGGCTCCTCGACCGGCGGTCCCCGCCGCGATTGGAGGACCCGGCGTCCTCGACGCCGCCCCCGCCGCCGACGGCGGCCCGCCTCGAGGTCGATCTCAAGGCCGTCATCGCCATTGTCGGCAGGAACCGGAGGATCAATTAGGATTTCCAGGCCTGTGATGGCGGAAAGGGTCGGAATTGACCATTTCTTAAAGGGTTTTTGAGTCGAGAAGGACAAGACTCCGAGAGAAGAGGAGGAAACGAGAAATATGGCATTCGTGAGAGAGGGGGCGGAGTGATCGAAGATTTGAGGATTTTTAGGATATAAGCGAATGATTATAAAAGATATGTAGACTCCATTATTTGCATATATTCACTCCCCTTACCACTTCTTTTTGTGGGTGGGGGCACTTCTTTTCCGGAACGACTAGGGGGACAAGTATGTGTTTTTCTGAAAAAAATGGATGCCATTATAGGTTTCGTAACTTTAATGGGATATTTGAAGGATTGGAGGCCCTCGGTTCGGTTCTGGAGCAAATTGCGAGGATGGCAGTGGAAGAAGGGCGGACCGAAATGCATGGAGTCGATTCAGACAACAACGGTCAGATGGTGAGTACGGTCACCGCTCACGCGCCTCCAAACCGGAGGAAGGAGCCATCGCGTTGCAATTGTTCGAGGATTTTTTGTTTTGTTTTGCGTATGCAAAAATATGGATCAAAAGTACCACAAAAAAAATTATTTTTATTTAAATTTTTCTATCACCTACATCAACAACAAAAGGGATATATTTATATATCATCTCAAGTCATAATTACTATTGGAGATAAATCCTACTCATATCGAAGTCCAGTTCGATGCTCTGCCTAATGCAATCAGTATCCACGGAAGAGCTTCAACGGATGGATCTTAGCCGAATCTCTTCAGCCGACCGAACTTCTCAGCAGCCGAGCTCCTTCGAACCCCTTCAGCTGGCCGAACTGCTTAGCGGCCGAGCTCTTTGAACTCCCAGCGATCGAGCTTTAGCGAAACTTCTCAGCGGTCGAGCTTCAGTCGGACTCCCGCGAAAGTCGAACTCTCTCCGCGCCCTTCCAATCAGACGCCTGCAAAAGCCGAACTCCCTCTAAGCTTTTTCTTCGGCCGAACTTCTTCAGAAGCTGGACTCATCCCAGACATCCTTTGGTCAGACTTCTTCAGGAGCCGAACTCCTCCCAGACATCCCCTTCGGTCGATCGAGCTCCTATCGAACTCTCCAACGATCGAGCCTTAGCCGCGCACCTCCAGCCAGACGCCTACGAGAGCCGAACTCCTTCCGAGCTTCCTCTTCAGGAGTCCGAACTCCTCCAAAATGGGTACACGTCAAAATCTTTCAACCCTTCATTCGGCTCCGAGCGGCTCAGTATTAAGACAGCTGCAGCCATCACCATCAGTCCATCGTAAGTGATAGCGATCCACTACCAGGTGGCGATGGCTGTCATCATCAACCCGCTGCAGACGGCGCCTTTCCCTATGACTGACTCCGTCGGACCTCGAGCGGCCCGCCAGCATGCGGCTATAGCTGTCACCATCAAGCTCCGCCTATAAAAAGGATTCTCCTGATACGCTAACTCTAACCTCTGATCTCTAAGCTTTAAGCTCTCCTCTTCTTCTCTAAGCTCGGTGGAACTCATTTTCGAGCACTACATTTCTATTGGCCAGAACTGACTCGATCGTCGGAGGGTCCTGTCGGAGCCACCTCCCACCGGCTCCGAACAGAACTTTATTTTGCAGATCCCAGCGACGACCTCGTCCACCTCTGCTCCAGCTGATTCCAACGATGATCAGATTCTGCGTCAACAGATTGGTGCTAGAAGGAGGGCCGAACCTTCGAAGTTTTCTTATTCTTAAAGGAGTGCTCAGCGATGATTTCTCTCTCCCCCCTGGAGATCTCTCTCCTTCCTCTCTAGAATTCCTTTCCGAGGAAAAATGCCCCTCAGGAAAGCTTCAACTCGACGATCGACGGCCTCCACGGCATGATCCCATTCAGATTCATCCGCTTCCACTCTCGCTCCAGCCCCAGTGACTCAGGTCCCGTTTATAGCCGCGGTGGATGCGGAGCAGTTCAACCTGCTCGTCCAGCAGGTTCGTGGTCTCACGGAGGCGATGCAGGCAGTGCAGGCCATGCACCAGCAGGCCCCAGTACCAACTCAATCGGTACGGGATTCTCCAAAGTCGTGTGGTCCGGTCCAGGAGCGATCGACTTGGGCTGCCCGACCTCCGATCCTCGAAAGGGGGAGGTAAAGGAGGGAGAGCCCTTGCTCGGATCATGACTCGGCCAAGGGTGAAGCTTCGCATCCATTCTATCAAAAAATCTTGGAGATCAAAGAGAAATGAGCCGGTGAATCGAAGAACTTCGTCACACTCCCTCCTCACATGGTAATGACGTTTGCACTGACCCTCCTTTTTCGCAGAAGATCATGCAGGAACCGATCCTGCTGAACTTCAAGCTTTCGTAGTTCGAGAGTTACGATGGAACCATCGATCCGGTCGACCACTTGAAAGCCTTCCGGACAACGATGTTGCTCCATGGTGCGCCAGACGCTATCTTGTGCCGGACTTTCTCCTCTACCCTTAAGGGAGCTGCCAGGAACTGGTACTCGACGCTCAAGCCGAGTACCATCTTATCGTTTGACCAGATGAGTCAACAGTTTGTAGTCCACTTCATCAGTAGTAGGCGACCGCGCCAAGGTTCGGATTCCTTGATGGCTATCAGGCAGAAGGAGGGGAACCCATCCGGGCTTATGTCATTCAGTTTAACGCTGCCGCATTGGAAGTCTGGAACCTGAATCAATCAGTCGCCATGGCCGCCCTTAAGGGCGGCCTTCAGAAGAATGACTTATTGTTCTCCCTGAAAAAGAAGTATCCCAAGGATTTTGCTGACATGCTAGCTCGGGTCGAAGGATATGCCCGGGCAGAGGAGGCCTTCAAGGCCAAGGATGATGAAGCCGACAGTAAGCACGAGTCGACGGACCGGGCAGGCCCACCGAAGAAGGAAAGCAGAGTGAAGCCCGATCGCACTCCCAGACTCCTTCCAATCGCAGGCAGACCCAAACTCCCCCTCGAACCCCGAGGTGGGGAAGCCCCGACGAAATGGCGCACCGAGGTTCTCCTGTTAGATATATGTGCCCTAGAAGCCAGAATTGACTGACACTTATAATACACTTCTAGGGGCAAAATTATAATTTTGACTATAATTAATAAAATGGGTTATTTTCTATCACACTTGTGTATTTAGTGTCTGTGATACATCCTTTGAGTTAATGGTAATGATAATTCATATTTTCAAGAGTTGAAAATTTAAGACATGAATAATCATTATTAACTCATAAACAGCTCCCGACCATAAGATCATCACGAGGATGGTGATTGATCCGGAAGGTTGGTGTACGATCGCTTCTCTTTAGTAGATGAGTCTTGAGTCTACGGTGTGGAGACACCGGAGCGAGAGTACAGGTACTCGTTAGAGAACGAGGGCACTGAGCGTGACCACCTCGAGTAGTCATTAGGAAGTCTACCTTCTCGTCAATGACTGACTCGATGCTGCAGTAGTGTGTCTGGTTCTTTGACCTGAGATGCATCGACAGTTCACCTTGAGGGTGTTATAGTTTGACTACACCATTACTCGATCTCCTAGCCATATGGAACCCTGAGGTGTATGTTGGCTATAGCATGTTCATTGTAGGAACTGGATTGCATCAAGATGGGAATCTATCTACCTCGGTGGTAGAGGAGCAGCCCTATGATAATCATGAGAATCAAGTCCAGAAGCCCATGGCCATGGCAGAGTGAAATAATAGAAAGAGTTTCTATTTAGGTTTTCACATTGGACTCGAATCGAATGATTACATCATATGACAGAAACTAGGGTTTGACGAGTTCACCTTAACCCTAATCTGATCGGGGCTCAAGATAGAAGAACTTAATCACACAGGTAGCTGCACCAAGAGGTTCGCATTCAGCTCTGATGGGTTGCCACCATATACTGCTAGGTGTCACTGGTGGATTTTGGGAGCAATTAGAATGATTTAGATGATCGATCATTCTAGCTGTTCGAATCAGAAGAGTTCTGATCCATCGAAAGGAGTTTCGATGATGTCGATGATAGAGATCATGACATATCCCATTACCATACAGAACTGAACCTAACTGGGTCACACAAACAAGGGTTTGAATCTGGTGATCATCAATTGAACTGATCCAGTTCAATTGAATCTGAATGAGATTCAATTAGGTTCAAGAAAATCGTGCTAGCACTCGATTGAACCTAACGTTCTTCTTTTACTATCATAAATAAGTTGTCCTGACTGAGCCAAAGGAGTTTGTGCTCAATCAGAGGCCTTCACTATGGTCTGACTGGAGGTTGTCCAAGTCAGAAAAGGTTGTCTTATTTTGTAAGACATTACCTGCCATTTTTGGTCACCTGCCATTTCTTGTTCTTTGACTTTGGTCAAAAGTCTACCTTTGACTGGTCAAATGTTGACCATTGACACTTTGACTTTTGACCACATGTCATGCACCTATTGGAGAGCTGGTGGGGGCCTGTCCCCCTGCCAGAACCTGGCAAGGAGGAGGGCGCACGCCACCCTAGGCGTGTGCCCAAGTTGGAGGCGCCTAGGAGTCCTTGTTGGACAAGGACTCCATCTCCTTTTTGGATTCCAATTAGAGTTCTTCCTAAGAACCAACTTTGACTGGTCTTAGGCACCCTCTAAGGAGGAATCCAGGGGACTCTATTCCCACCAATCAGATTTAGATCTGATTTCACAAAGGGTTGTGATTGGTTGGGAAGAAGAGGAGTTGGATCACAGCTTAGTCTATAAATAAGACCCTGCGCCCAACTCAGATTCTAATGAATTCAATTGAGAAACCCCATGCCCCAAGGCTGCCTCTCCCCTCCTCCTCCATGCCAAGCTTCTTCTCCCCTTGCCTCTCCACGTCCAAAAGGTGTTTTGGACTTTGGTTGGTGCGATTCCAGATCAAGAAAAGGCGATCAAAAGCTAGAAGGCTGCGCTGCTGCAAAAGGACGACTGCTGATCTTCAAAAGAGTTTTGAAGATCCTCCAGATCAGATCCAGATCTGAATTTTTGGAGACATGATAGAGAAGAAGAGGATCTCCAGATCCAATCCGAGTGGATACCGGTAGAGGCCAGGCACTTGCGTGGCTAGATCCAGAACCTTCCGCTGCAATCAGGATCATCTACAGGGTAATAGGATTACCCAAATCAAGGTAAATTAAATTTGATTTAATTTATCTTATTTTATTTTATTTATTAAAATAATAAGAATTAGATCTGAAATATATCAAGATCTGATTGGGATCAAGAGAAAAATTTTTGAAATATATCTCTTGATCTGATCAGATCTGGACGAACCTGGACCGGGAAAATCAGGATTTTCCTTCAACTGGTATCAGAGCCAAGGTTCTAAATTATTTAGATCTAATTTTAATTTTATTTTAATTAGAAAATAAAGTGATTTCAGATGTCACATGAGATGTGATCAGATCTGAAATCAAAAAAATTAAAATTAAATGATTTGGATCTAAGATTATGAAGATATGCATGACTAGTTCTAGAATAGAATAGTTCTATAGAATAGTTTTGCATGTCTTTGATTTAATCTGATTAAATCATATTTTAGATCTTCTTATTTACTATTTTTTGATATTATAAGTGTTATAATAACATCTGATAAAAAGCAAATAAAAATTATTTAATTTTAAATATCATATGAGATATGATTGATGCATGTCTAGACTAGTTGTAGAATAGTTCTACATAATTGTCTAGATTAGAATTTATTTTGATTAGATCAATTTAAATCTAATTTTTTAGATTATTATGAGATAATTTAGATCTGAAAACATGCATGATTCGATACATGAGATGTATGCAAAATATGCCATGATTAGATCTAATTTGTATATGAGATATATGATATAGATCTAAAACTGTTTTGTAGTATTGACATGTTCCTGATTAAGGCGTTCCTCTTGGCCGTCCGGTCATAAGAACGAAGAAGGGTTTAAAGGCCCTCTCTTCCCATTCGATGGGGTGTTCTTATGACGTGTAGGGGTGCTGCGTGTTCGTCCTTAATCAGAAACCCAAAACTTACTTTCTGCAAAACCCTAGATCCTGAAACCCTAGGATTTATTGTGCATATTTTGTTTATGAACCCTAACTTAATTAAGAATTAAGTTTATGGAAATATTAATTAGGTCTAAAATTGAGAATTTCAGATCTAAGACATATTCATAATACTGGGTTCGGGCTTGGGTAGCTCAATTAGGTCTAAGCGGTTGATCAAACCGAATCAAGAGTTGGTTAGATGGGATCAACAATGCTTAAATTGACCAGCCTAATAGGATTAAGTCTGGGTCAAGATCGAGTCACGATCAAGCAAGACCTAATTAGGCTCAGAGGTTAGAGTCTGGATTGTAGGCTAACCCAATTGGTTCTGACTCAACAATTTGGTGTCTAAGGTAAGTTTGGCATAGACGACCGACTGGTTTTTAATTGGAAGCTACTCGACCTGAATGCGTTCTTGTACGAGTTAATGGCATATTCCTTCCACCGGTCTCACTTACCTGGCCATATCTGTTGACACAGTTCTGATCTGAGGTGGTCAATAATCCGAGCTAACCCATGCCACTAGGTTAGTCATAATTGTTATGACTAAGACAAGTCTAGTTTAATGAGACCTGAATCAATTCTCCCTAAGAAAAGATTAAGTCTGAGGTCTTCCACCATTGTAGATGTGCGGGCCCTTCCCGGGGTTGATTGTTCTCGGCTGGATACAGTGGCTCAGTTGCACCGGGAAGATGCAACCATGTCTATTAGGCATTGGATGCTATGGGCTGGAGGATGAGTTGGGCTCAATATTCCGGATACGGTGAGAGACCCAATTAGGAACCCAGTCCATGCAAATGGTGGGTCTGACTTAACTAAGGAGTGGATCAATATTCCGGATACGGTGAGATTCATGAATTAGAGACCAAGTTTGGGTGCACCATGATTAGAGAATCATTGAACAAGAGTTGTTCACTCATTGGCTAACCCATCACCAATAACTGTTAGGTGAGGTGATGAGTCAGTTGGTGAGACCGCACCACCCACTAGAAATCATCAATCGCGGAGATTTTCGCATCTCTACAGAGGGAGTGTAGGGATCCGAGAAAATAGTGGGAGCTAATTTGTTTAAAAATAAAATCCCTAAATAAATTGGTCAAGTCAAAATTACAGTATCTAACTAGAATCTTTGACTCTCTACAGGAAAATGTCTGCGTCCAACCCACTGGCACGTATCCTAGACACACATAGACTGACTGGACCCAATTATAAAGATTGGCTCAGGAACTACAAAATTGTTTTGGGTTCAGAGAAGTTAACACATGTTTTGGACCAGGACCCTCCCACCTTACCAGCTCGTCCATCCACTTGAACAGAGAGCGTCTCTGGAAAAATGGATTGACGAAGATAATAAGGCCAGATACTTACATGTTGGGCTCGATGTCTGATGAGCTCCAGCGCCAACATGAAGATATCGGGACTGCTCGCCAAATGTTGGCTCACCTGCAGGAGATGTTTGGTGAACAGAGTCGCGCAGCCAAATATCAAGTCACAAAATGACTTTTTAAGGCTAAGATGCGTGATGGGCAGTCAGTCCAAGATCACTGTCTGACAATGATCAAGGACATGGAAGAGCTTGAGAAGCTCGGTGTGAAGTTGGACTTGGACCTGCAGAACGATATTATTCTGCAATCCTTGACTGATGCATATGGGCAATTCATCATGAATTACCACATGCATAAACTTCAAAATTCCTTGGCCGAGTTAATGAATATGCTGGTTACCGCTGAGCTTTCTATGAAAGGTTCTAAAGGCTCAGTTCTTGCTATGGAACGGACTTCTTCCAAAAGAAAGTCTTATGGAAAGAAAAAGAAGTCTGTGAAAAAGCAAAAGGTGGAAGGATCAAAGAAGAAGAAGGCAGAACCGAAGAAGAAGGTCGATGTCAAAGGAAAGTGTTTCCATTGCAACAGCGACGGCCATTGGAAGCGGAACTGCCCTACTTACCTGGCCACCCTAAAGAACAAGAAGGAAGGTCCTTCTGGAGGTATGCTCGTTATTGAGTCTAACCTTACGGTTTCTTCTGCATCCAGTTGGGTGCTTGACTCTGGTTCTAGTGCTCATCTGTGCACTTCTATGCAGGGTCTTGAGGATAG